>JANSJP010000170.1:0-142603 GCA_024734325.1 Lactarius hatsudake | reverse complement strand
GTATTAGTATATAAGTCGCGCCCTACCTAGCTTGTACGGTAGACTTGACTTCTTGGGTAATACCACATCGTCTTGCCTCACGAACGACCCTCGACTCGGATTTTTGCGCTTGAGTCTACGCTTTCGCTCGCCGTTGCGCTTGAGCCTTGCCTCCATGCTATTTATCCTCGGTCCAGGGAAACCGGAGCGCAGCGATACTTGTGCATCACCGAAACTGAGTCTTAACGATAGCGCTCTTCCGATCCCGTGACTTAGCGTGGTACACGTGTACCTAACGCCCCTGTGGTGGCGTTACACATCAGGTGCAATGCACATTATGCGCCATGTCCCTCCTCCCTCACCAGATATGCCTGGAGGATTTGAGGACTGTGCACAGTGTAGTCAGCTGCTGTGCGAGATGGACAATGCACCTAGACGCTCTGCCCGTGCACCTGTGCCCAACCCCCGCTACTTCTCAGCAGATAACATGGCCATGTGCGGCAGACGGTTGGGATATGCGGAGCTGTTGGCTGCAGCTTATATAGGAAGAGATCCTGCATCTTACGCAGAGGCCATGCAGTCTGTGGATGCAGGTGAATGGACAATGGCATGCCAATATGAAATGGATGTGCTCGCCAAGAATGGCACATGGGAGTTAGTAGATCTCCCGCCTAATCGTAAGGCAGTAAAATCCAAATGGGTCTTCAAGCTCAAGGTGGATGGCCACTACAGAGCTTGCTTGGTGGCTAAGGGATTTATGCAGATCCCTGGCATAGATTTTGATGAAACTTTCTCTCCCATCACACGATTTGAGTTGCTACAATTACTTCTGGCATTGGCCGCACTGGAGGACTGGCACATCCATCAGATGGATGTCAAGTCTGCTTTTCTCAATGGTGTGCTTGACGAGGAGATATACATGGAGCAGCCACAAGGTTTCATCACCACTGGTTCAGAGACGAAGGTGTGTCACCTAGTCAAGGCGATATATGGTCTCAAACAAGCCTCCTGTGCATGGAACTTGCAATTCCGTGGAGTGCTACTTGCACTTGGCTTTAAGCAGACATTTGCCGATGCCGGTGTATATGTGTTGCCTCAATGAGAGGGGGATGGACCACTCTTCATTATCGTTTACGTTGACGACATCACTATATTGGGTGCTTCCTTGGAGAGGATTAAGCGTTTAAAGTCAGACCTCTCTGAACGCTATGAGATGACAGATCTTGGGAGATAGAGTCCTATCTTGGTATGCGCATTATGCGCAACCGCTCCCTTAGATGCATCGAAATAGATCAGTCTGGCTATGTCAAGGATGTCCTTGAACGCTTTGGCATGTCTAATGCCACTCCACACTCCACACCCTTGCCCGCTGGTGCTGACAAGCACCTTCATAAATATACGGGTCAGGCTACTGCCTCTGACATTATGCACTATCAGTCACTCATTGGTAGTCTGCTGTACATTCAGATTGGTACTAGACCAGACATTTCCTTTGCTGTGTCACGTCTGGCGCAGTATGCAGCGAATCCTTCACCCCAACATCTGCAGCTTGCGCAATATGTTCTGGCTTACTTAGTAGGCACTGTGGACATGCAGATAGTCTACGATGGCGCCAGTGGAGACAGCCTTCACGGCTACTCTGACTTTTCCCTGGGTGACTGGTGACCAGGTTGATGACAGACACTCCACTTCGGGTTATGTGTTCCCTTTAGCCAATGGTGCAATAAGCTGGTCTTCGTGAAAGCAAAAGACAGTGGCCCAAAACCCTACAGAGGCAGAATACATGGCCATGACTGATGTGGTCTTTTATGATCCAGCCAGATCGTTCGTGCTGAAGGGCAAGGGTTCGGAAGGCAACGTGCCTGCAGGGCAAAGGTTCAGGGGATAGAGAGGGACAATGGGCAGAGGGGTACTCTGCAGGAAAATGCTAAGAGACGAGAGGGATCGCGCAAGTCACACGAGATGTGCAAACAATGGCTGGGATTTATCAAAGCTAAGACACAGACTACGAACGATACAAGCCTCGTACTTATACTCGTACAAACTATTGTTTATCGGGACAGTTTTCTGTGATACGGGAGGCCACGCAAGTGCCTTGCTGGCAAGCACAACATAACACGACATAGTATGACACAACTTTTCTGAATTTCTTCCGAGCTATGTCACGTGTCACGTGATCGTGACACAGCCCCCTCACTAGACGAAGTCATCCCGACTGCATGGCCTATCGTGTGGTGGTGTGCCACGCCTGTGTGGTCGTATGGGATAAAACGTGGGGCAGGCAAACATACCGTGCAGGGTGTGTCGTAGAAGCGGGGGTGGCGTACGGGGACATAGCAACGTGTCCCGCGTTGGCAAAACTGGTGGGGACATGGGCACTCATGTCCTGCATGAGGTTCATCGTAAAAGGTGCACTTGACATCCCATGGCTGTTTGTCATGGAGTATGGGAAAGGGGAGAGGAGGTGGTCAGGGAGGCGCCAAAGTTGTGGCGGGAAGTGGTGGGCAAGGGGGTACTGGTCTTGGTGCAACTCCCTCGAGGCTATCGAGGTGGGCGCGATATCTGCGATCGTTAGTTGTTGGATCAGACATATGATACATGTCCAGGCCCATTGGGAGAGGTTGCAGGAGGAAGGGGTACATTCTCGATGTAATGTTTGATTCCCTCAGCCTCTTATCAATCCCTTCCGCCTCGGCCAGCCAATCATTCCAGGCGTTGTCCAACTCCCTCATCCTCGTGAACAGCTCATGTTTGTGGCGTGTAGACCACCGGGACCGATGGACCTCGGCAGCTACCCCGGGGTCTGCGACGTAGGCCAGTGCTCTGTCCACCTCATGCCTGGCCGGATGGACCTCTGAGAACAGCATGAAGGAATGTCCTTGGACTACTCCTGGTTGTGCGGTGCGTGGGCAATGTGGAATGGCGTAGAGTAGTTTATAGTATTGCAGCAACCCCTTCCCTTCTGTGCCCAATGCGACGGGCTGGTCTCTCTGGTTAATAGTGAAGCGGATAAAAGGAGCGGGTCCCCTCGTGCCATCTTCGAATAATATATCGAAGGTGTATGGCTCCGTAGGTCTAGCCACCTTCCACCCCGCGCCTGGATGTTCTGGTGCAGTGGGCCCCACCAGTATCATGGGCGGGGGGGATCGGAACGCGCCACAATAGGGATCCTCCTCAGGGCTAGAGCTATCAGTGATCTCGATGGGCGTCTCCTCACTATTGCCGGACGTTCATCGAACCGGCGTACGCTCTGCTGCCTGAATCGGTTTGACAATAGGAGGTGGGACATCCTCCAGATACTCCCCATGTTCTTGAGTGGCTTGTTGGGCTAGCTCTTCATGCTTCTCTCTCCTCAGGCGCTCTCGGTGATTTGCACGCACTCTGGAGTGATGGCGACGACTAGTATCTGAGTCTCTGTACGTGGGATAACCAAACGAATCTTCTTTTGTCGTGGGAGTGTCTGCCCTCGTGTCGTGGTCCAGGGGTAGGCGAGCCCAGTCTTCGACCCTGCAGAAGATTTCGAGACGATCCACCTCTGGAAGCTCATGGTCTGGTATGAAATAGTGCTGGGGAGGATGACGAGGGGTCAGAATCAGCGGTGCAGTGGGAGAGGGAGAAGGGCGTAAGACTAGAGTATAGTGATCCATGGCGATGTTGTTGATCTTCAGCCCTGCTCAGCATTATTTATATACGTTTACAAGGTTGTCTGCATGGACGTCCGTAGTATCTTCCCAGCTGTCATAAGCATCTGGATAACCCTTCCAATGGATGAGATATTGCAGCATCTTCTTCCTGCCCATCTTACGCTCGCCCCATATTTCCTCCACTTCCCATTCTTCTTCGCCATCGATAATGTCTGGCGGTGGTTCTTCGAAGTTCTTCCCATACATTAGCGTCTCTCTATATGGGGTCAATAAGGTGGTGTGGAAGACATTGTGGATCCTCCATTGCGACAGAAGAGCCAATCAATATGATGTTTTTGATACCACTTGCGCGATCATGAATGGACCATATTGTCGGGGCGCTAACTTTGCTGTTGGGTGTGTTGTCTTCAGGTTTGTCACTTCTAGCCAGACACGCTGCCCGACAGCATAGGTCTTGTGCTTCGTTTTGGTAATCCATTTTTCCTGTGCCACCCTCATCGATTGCGCCGCTATCCACCGCACTTCCTTCAGATGTTCTAGTCTTTTTGAGGCCTCTTGCAATCTAGTGATGGTCTCTTCTGGCTGGTGAATGCACAGCGTGAATCCGAATAGCAATTTGAATGGAACTTGCTTTGTCGTTTCTGATTTCCATGCGTTTGGCGTATATTGAGCGATCGGTAGCCAATCTGCCCAATCATCTTGGCAATTTCCAAAGACACGGAGGTATTGCTTGAGCCATTGATTTGTCCTTTCCGATTGGCCATCTGTCTGCGGGTGATACACCATACTGATGTTTTGTTCGATTTGTAGTTTCTTCATCAGTTCTTGGAAGACGGTAGTGGTAAATCGCAGATCTCTATCTGATATCACCTTCCTAGGCAGGCTGTAGTGTGGTAATACATGTTGCAGGTACAGTGCTGCCATATCGACGGCACTCATAGCCTCTTTACATGGCAGGAAGACACTAGCCTTTGTACATCCCTGGTCTGTCATTGTTAGAATCGTGTCGTACCCTTGGGATTTGGGCAGTTTTGTAATGAAGTCCAATGTGATTGTCTGGAATGGCATTTGTTCCCCGTTATGCATTATAGGATAGATTGGGACTTTTGGTCTGCCTGGGAGATTTTTGTTCGCCTGGCACTTCCCACACCCATTGACATAGTCGGTAACATCTTTCTTCATCCGCGGCCACCAGTAATGTGCTTGCACTGTGTCCAGTGTCTTGGTGATTCTGGGGTGTCCAGCTGTCATCACCAAATGGAATAAGGTGATTACCCCCCTCCTTAGGGCCGTGTCATCCACGACAATAAGACAGGAATCACGAAAGAATAGAGAGTTCGACTCCCAAGCTGCACCCCGAGAAATGAGAGAGAGGAGCAAAGAATGATGGGCGAGCTGCGCAGCCCGGAGACGATTGTCCAGCACCAACGTGTCAAGCGTGGCGATGAAGAGAGATGGTGGAAGGATGACGATGTCCACATTGTCGTTGGGGGATGACGTGAGCCTTGGGTGACGCGAAAGTGCATCTGCCTGCAGAAGCGATCCCAGACGGTGGACGAGGCGAAGATCATAATCTGCCAGTACATTGACAAGGCGTGCGACCCGGCGACTAATGCGTTGGGGGTGGCAGTAATGGAGGAGGTTCACGTGGTCAGTAAAGACCGTTACTGGATGAGTTGCCCTGACAAGGAGATGACGCCAGTGTTCCAGTCCCCATACCAGACCAAGGAACTCACAATCATAGACATTGTAGTTCCATTCGGTGCTGTTGAACGACTGGGAGATATAACTGACGACCTGCGCTTGGCGACACGAGTCCCACTGCATTAAGATGGCACCCAATGCATCTGCCGATGCGTCCATTTGCAATTCATATGGTTCGGCTGGCTTTGGTTGGCAAAGGGCGGGATGGCTGGTTGCTATGGTCAAGACGTGGTCTAACGCCATAGTGCACTCATCTGTCCATGTAAAGGGGGCATCCTTCTTCAGCAGCACATTCAGCAGTTGCGCGATTGCAGCAAAGTTTGGAATAAACAGTCTTTGATAGTTCAATACACCCAAGGTGCTTCGTACCTGTCATACGGTGGTGAGGATGCATGGCCAGTCTCTGAGACTGCTAACTTTGTCTGCTCCCATGCGGATAATACCTCACGAGATAGTCATTCTGAGGTAATCAATTTTGGAGACCTCGAAGACACATTTGGCTAGCTTCAGGAAATAACTTTCTCTCTGGAGTATGTCCAAGACGGCACTGACAATCTCGTGGTGTCTTGCCAGGTCTCCGGTGGTCGCTATCAAGATATCGTCCATGTAGACGTATAGTTCACCAGGGTAGCGGTCCAGTAGAGGGCGTAGCATGCGATTCATAGCCCTGGAGAACGTTGCAGGCAAATTGGTTAAACCAAAATACATAACTAGTGGTTCAAAGAGTCCTAACGGGGTTTTGAAGGCCACTTTCCATTGGTCGCCGTCCTTGACCAAAATATTATTGTAGCCCCATCTGATATTGAATTTCGTGAATAGACTTTTATCACCTAGGGATGTGATGATGTCTCTGATGAGTGGTAGTGGATATTCGTCTCGGAGCATCCACACGTTGAGGGCCTTGTAATCTTGGATGGGCCGCAGCGATCCATCCTTTTTCTTAATGAAGAATAAGGGCGACAAATAGGGCGATTTGGATTCCCTTATATAGCCTTTTGCTAATTGCTCCAACAGAAAAGTGCGAAGATCCTTCAATTCAGACATGTTCATTGGGTACACTTTTGTTCCTAAGTGACTAGGTGCTCCCTCCTTCAATATGATGGCATGATCGTCTTCTCTAGACGGCAGGAACCTCTGTGCAGCTTCTTCCGAGAAGACTGTAGTGTAATCCATGTACACCTCGGGGAGTTCCGTGGTTTTCTTAACTCCTGCTGCCAAAGCCATCTTTTGCGTGATTGTTTCATTGATCTTCTCTCCACCTTGCGATATGCAGATCGGTCCTCCGCTGTATGTCCCCGAGGTCCAATCAATCATAGGCTGTCTCAGCTTGAACCAGGGCAGGCCCAGGATGGCGCAACAAGAGCCCAGATCCATCATGAAGAAATTGAGAATGTCTGAATGTCTTCCGTCAACCAAGGTCAGTCTGCATTTCTCTCTGATTGCTCCATCAGTGTTGACCGTTCCATCGGCATTGCGAATGTTGACCTTGTCGATGCTTTCGTTTATGAAGCCGAGAAGGCGGGCGGCACCTCGATAAATGAAGTTGCCGCTGGCTCCGGTGTCAAGCAGGATGAGCAATTGTTGGTTCGTTCCCTGACTTGGGCAGAGATGGTGACTGATGAGCTGCTGATGCTCTGTATGGCGTTGATAGTGTTAATCAAGAGGGTGTCGCTGTCATCTCCAGTATCTAGCAGGAGTGCTGAAATGAACTCCTGTCTCTCATCGGATGACATATTCAGGACCGCGAGTTTTGCTGCCTCCATGGAGACCGCAATTGGTACCAGCGTCGGCACTGATGCTGTGTCAGCCTGGGCGATGTTTGCAATGTGCTGAGGTGGGCCTGGACGCTTCTTTGGGCATGCATTTGACATATGTGCCTGTGCCATGCACCTGAAACAACAACCTTCTTTCTGGCGCATCAACTTTTCTTCCGGCATTCTCTTTGTCTGCCAGGCTGGTTTCTGATTCATCTGGATGTTATTGATGTCCATCGGTACAACTTGGTCATTTCGGGGTTTCGGGATGCGCGTACTTTGGGTTGGTCCCATTCTTTGCAGGTCTACTCGTCCCCAACTGATGTTTGCAATTGTGTTCGATATTGCTTGGTAGCATTGCGCTTCTTCACGGATGGCATCATGCCATTCTGACATTTTCTTTGGCATTGCGGGTCTACAAAGACATGCCACTAGCAATCCCTTCTTCAGACTGCGTTTGAAGAATTCAATGGTCCCGTTAGCATCTACGTCCCACCCCGCGGCTGTGGATAATTGATTGAATGTGGCAATGTATGAGTCAACATTGTCTCCGCTCATACTGAGCATTGTCAACTTCTGTAGGGTGTTCTGCTCGCTTAGGGTGTCAGTCCAGGCGTCTTTGAAGGCTTTCTCAAACACCATCCAGAGGGCTTTGTCTTTTTCGTCGAGCTTCGGGACATGAGTTGTGACGCTATCGTCAAGCTCTTTACTGACTTTGTCAGCCCAATCGTCAATCTTCAGGCCCCTGATGTAGGATAAAGCCAAACTGACACAACTATACAGCAACATCATCAGGTTGTGCGCCTGATTGATTCGCCTGTACTGGTGGAATTCTCGAAGAAACTGCAGGCTCTTGGTTCTGTCCCCGGCAAATTCTTTCAGAGCTTGTCCCTTGAGGGACCCATTTGATGTTGCCATCGAAGTTGGTGGAATGGCAGGTGGAAAGGAAGTGATCGTAAAATGTTTTGCAGTAGGCAAAGTAGGTGGCTTTCCTTTTCCTTTCTTTGCCGATTTTTCTGACGAACTATTGTCTATAGTAGTTACTGGGTTATGACGCCAAGTGTGTGTATCTTGTGATGTAGCTCCCACGACTTGGAGACTCCACAAAAGCGGATTGTCGATAAGATTGGTGTTATGCATATACCACCTGTCTTCGTGCAGATGTACTTCATACCAGCTGTCTTCTGTTTCAAAGTATTCGACGTCAATGGCTTGGTTATAGGCCACAACGACTTGATAACCCCTGGTGTGTTCCCAGAAAGTCCCTGTGCCTGTGAGATTGTTTATACTCAGCTTAGTCCTGCATATGACGATGCGTCGTTCTGCTGGATCCTGTCGATCTAGCGTGGGTTCAATGAAAGCTCGATCGGCTCTCGGTGTCGGTGTGAAGAGGGTTTTGGCTTCGTCTGCCAGTCTGCTCTTGGGTCGTTGATCTACGCAACAAGCATAGGGTCGGTAGAGTGGTCTTAGCTTGTTTTATGATCCAGCTGGATCGTTCGTGCTGAAGGACAAGAGTTCGGAAGGCAACGTGCCCAAAGGGCAAAGGTTCAGGGGATAGAGAGGGACAATGGGCAGAGGGGTACTCTGCAGGAAAATGCTAAGAGACGAGAGGGATCGCGCAAGTCACACGAGACGTGCAAACAATGGCTGAGATTTATCAAAGCTAAGACACAGACTATGAATGATACAAGCCTCGTACTTATACTTGTATAAACTATTTTTTATCGGGATGGTTTTCTGTGATATGGGAGGCCACGCAAGTGCCTCGCTGGCAAGCACGACATAACACGACATAGCACGACATGACTTTTCCAAATTTCTTCTGAGCCACGTCATGTGTCACGTGATCATGACACAGCCAACCAAGCCACTTGGTATCAGAGCTTCCTTGCGGAACTCGGGTATGAGGTTGACGACCCCATCCCACTGCATGGTGACAACAAGGGTGCCATTTGTTGAAGTGGGGATACGCTGTTAATCCCTTCGACATGGTTAGGGTTTATGACGTCATTTCGGCGTGATGTCTACAATAACCCGACTTGTAATACCTAAGGCCAGGTAGCTCAGTTGGAAGAGCACGGAGATCTAATCCGGGGTCTTGGGTTCGATCCCCAAACTGGCCATGTACTTTTCCCCTATTTGAGGTCCCTATCGATCGTTGTCTGGGGTGCTGCTTTGCCAGCAAGTGGCGCCCCCTGGGACTTCATCACCATTGACTTGGCCTTGAACCCTGTCACTGGGAGGCGATCCAAGCACATTGCCATTAGGCATCATGTTATAAGGGAGTATATCAAAAAGGGGACCATCACCCTTATTAGAACCCCTACTGTGGAAATGGTTGCGGCCGGCTTTACCAAGTCATTTGCGTGTGTCCTGCTGCAGCAACACAATGTTGACATGGGCTTGTGCTAGTCCCAGATTGCTGATCATGGAGAGATGTTGATAAGTGACCTGTGCACACTTAGTGGCTCAATGGACATGCAGATAATGGACTGCTTTAGATTAGATATACAGGACTTGTAGATTAGATAGTTTTGATCTTTACAATCTCGGACTTCTTGTATTCTCTTATCTATGACATCACACATGTACATGACATCATGGACCACTCTGGATTGAGCTTGTACTATGTTTATGTACTTTCCTTTGTTCTCATATCTTTATTGTGATGTCACTTTGATATCATAGTCTGGACTCTTCTTGTTCTTTACACCTTGTTCTCTTTCTAGTCCACTCCTTTGTTCGTGTACAGAACAATGCGTCTTGTATTTACTGTGACCTGCTGTTACCAGCGTCACCCTCTGTAGGAGTATAAGTAGAGTACTCTGTATGCTCTGGCACCACACCAGTTCTCATTTGTTGTGTGCCAGGTATGTCTTATCCTCTTGTATAAAAACACCAGTTCTCATCTCTTGTGTGCCAGACCACCATCTGCTTCACTTGCTTGATAACACTCTGTTGCTGCTTCCAGCCACCCTTTATATCTCACCACAGTCTCCTTTGTCACTGTGAGTATCATCTCTTCATGTGCGCTGTTCATCAAACCCACACTACTATTCCCTGACCTCACCAAGCCATTTGAATTAGAGGTCAATGCGTCGAACGTTGCCATTGAAGTGGTGCTCAACCAGCTTGGCCTGGATCAAAAACTACATCCTGTCACATTCCACTCCGAGTCCCTCAGCCAAGCAGAGCGCAACTATGATATTTACAACCAAGAATTACTAGCCATTGTCAAATCTCTACATGCGTGGCACATGTATCTGGTCAGCTCTCCCCACAAAATCATCATCCATACTGATCATGCCAACCTCCAATGCTGGAAGGAGCCAAGAAAAATCAGTCAACAAGTAGCTTGTGAATTCTTGGAACTCTCAGAGTACAACTTCCTCCTAAAACACATCTCCAGAGTCAAGAACAGTCGTGCGGATGCCCTATCATAAAGGGCAGATTACGTGGTCGACAAGGAGGACAACAATGACATTATTGTCCTCCCCGCTGAGCATTTCATCTGAGCAACAGAGATGTCCATGCACGATATGGATATCTGGACCCAGATCTTGCAGAACCTTGATGAGAAGGACATACTGCGGTGGGTTGAGCCCCATAACCTGAAGAAGGTAGGGGGGCTGTGGTGGAAGAACAATGCACTGGTTGTTGTGGGCGACAATGATCTTAAACAGGGGGTAATCACCTTTTTCCATGATACACCAGCCATGGGACACCCTGGAATCGTGAATACTTATGAACTATTACGACGTGACTATTGGGGCCCAACATGCGCAAGGACATGGAAGACTATGTCAAAGGTTGCACAATGTGTCAGGCAAATAAGATTAACCCCCACCACCAAAAACCGCACCTATTCCCTATTACCACAGACCCAAACACTGAACCATTTGAAGTCGTCGCCATGGACTTCATCACTAAACTCCCCCCATCAGACAGATACGACTTGATACTCACCATCATGGACCATGACTGTTCAAAGGCCTTGATCTTTATTCTGTGCATTGAGTCAATCACAGCAGAGGGAGTGGCATGACTCTATCTCCATCATGTGTACCCGCACTATGGCATTCCCTGGAAGATCATTATGGACTGAGACCCTCTATATTCACATCCGCCTTATGACCAACCTTTGTAGGGTCTTGGGCATTCATCAAAACATATCCTCTGCCTACCACCCTCAAACCGATGGACAATCAGAATGTACAAACCAGTGGCTAGAGCAATATCTCCAACACTGGAGCAACGTGCAGCAGGACAATCAGGCCGAGGCACTACCTGTGGCCCAATTTGCGCACAACACATGGCCTAACACAACAACACAAGAATCCCCCTTCTCACTCATTATGGGATAGGAGCCGTGTACCATGTGGACACCAAAACCCATGTCATCCCTATCCATCGACCAACGTCTGAAGGAGATGACCATCAGACGCCAGCATGTGCAGGACTGCATTAAACATGTGCAAGAATTGATGGCAAAGTGGGGGGAGACATGTTTCATCCCATACCAAGAAGGCGCACAGGTCTGGTTGGAATGCACGAACCTCCAAACCTTCTACCCCACTGCACAACTAGCCCCAAAACGCCACAGCCCGTTCTGCATCAAAAAGGTTCTATCAGACATTTCATACAAGTTAGAACTCCCCAGTGCTTGGAAAATACACCCCATGTTCCACACCAACCTCCTTATGCCATATAAGGAGATGGAACTGCACGGCACAAACTTCACAAGCCCTCCCCCTGATCTGATTGATGGGGAGGAAGAGTTTGAAGTGGAGCACATCTTACAATCCAGGCTCCATGGACAAGGGCACAAACTCCAGTTCTTGATCCAGTGGAAGGGATTCCTGATAAGCAATAGCACGTGGGAACCACTGGAAAACGTCCAGCATGCATCTGACCTTATCGCCGACTTCTATCAGCTAAATCCTACTGCTGATGGGGCTGGATGAAAGATATAAACTGAGCCCCACTCATACACCACCCACCTCACCCCCATTCCCACTCCCATTATCTCCACTGTCCAAACCTGCCACCCTGTCGAGATTATCCTCAAAAATCTGACTGTTCCTTCACAGGACTTGGGTGTCCCCTCCAAGCCAGAGGGTTGTACACCATACTCTGTGATCCCTGACTCACCGCCCCCCCCATACTCACTCTAGCCACTGCAGCCCTCTCTGAGACAATGGGAGAACTCACTGCTCTCATCAAATCCCCCATACTGTCCCGCCCACTCCCAATCATTGCCCCTGCTCCTATTGACATGCCCATCTCCATTCACGCACCTGCTACTCCCACCGACCCACCAGTATCCTCCACCGTTCTAACTCCTCCACCACCATTGTCACCACCTGCTGTCCCTGCCACCTACATCCCAGTCCCACCATTCCCCACCAGGCTGGACTACACATTCACACCCATTCCTCAGACTCAAGTCGTCGAGCCTGACCCCACTCTCGCCCTCCTGTCACGGTTCGTGCAAATGGACTCTTACTTATGGTGATGACCGAGTGTGTAAGCAGTAATGTGTCATGGACAGTCATATCAGTCAGTGTAGAGTTACAATCACATGCCAGTGTGGCATGAGTCATTCCTAGGATAGCTGTAGTAGGGTTTGAGCTACTTACGCTACTCGTTGTACAGATTTGAGAGGAGCGTTAAAGTATCCTCCTTCATGTATAAATAGTGGCTTGATAAGACCAAGATATGTCATCTTGGTCTTCTTCAATCACCACTTCCTTCTCTCCTCTATTGCATGTGTTCACTTGTCTCTCCTTAGAGCAAGTCATCTTCATTGATCGCCTAGTGACCCGAGCGTCCTAGTGCTTAGTCATCAATGGTCACGTGCCTTTGCAAGGGCCGTGTACACACATACGAGTCACGTGACTTGCATTTGAGATATTCGCTAAGTTGTGAACACCCTTTCGCAGTCCAAGTCAGACTAATGCCAGTGGTGGCATTACACCTCCTGGATGATGAGGAGGACGACAAGGAAAACTCCCACCCTGGCATTCCCTTCTTCCTTAATGACCCAGACTCTCCCACCTTCTTCCCACTCGCAGTAGGGGAGGCAGGCTATCCCAAACAGACCGCACAATATATCTATTACTGCCAGAATTATCAAGAGGTTGTTGGGACTATGGGGAAGGGCCACCCTTGTTATGTTTCCCAAGTCTTCTTAAGTGAGGTTTATACAGGCCAGCTGGCGCAGCACCTCACTGACAATCAACTAAACATGTTCCACCCTCATGACCCCTGCGCCATGGTCCTGAATGAAGTTCTACTTGAACATCAGAATCCGCACCGGCACGTGGACATCTCCTGCCTCCGTGAATGCCTTACATGTTGGGACGTGATACGCACTCACCAGTTGGACATTCAAAGGCTAGAGACAGAACTGACGCGGGATCAGTTCAACCTTGACATGGACTTCTCGTCTGTCCAGAAGTGTCTTCAATACGCTCGGGCCATCCCCCTCATTGCCGACAAGTATGTGGAGCTTCACGCGAGGCCTGTGTGTCCATGGGGTTCACCAGAACCTGTTCCTCTCACCCCTCGTGACACAGGGCCTAGTGAGATGCCATGCCTCCAAGGAGAAAGTGGTGGACACAAGCACAAATGCTTCCAGTGCAAGTCAATGGAACATCTGGTGGCTCAATGCCCAGAGCGGAGGGCCAGAGAGCCATGCCAGTTGTTACGTCTACCACGGACGTTTGCCTGACTTAGGCCTTGGTAGCTGTGGCGATCCTATATGACTCGAACCAGAGGCGATTGGAAGGGGCGTCTGGGTACTCAGCTGGGTGCGGGACTAGGTCTCCGTTCAATGCGATAAACTCGTGGATGTCTTCAAGTTGCGGTATCCCCACAGCAGGGTCTTCGATAGGTACAATAGAGGTCCAAGCAGGGTGGTCGAGGATGTAGATGTATCCGTAGGGTCGTCCTATGCGTTCGTTGTAGTAGAGGTAGGTCTTGTGACAGATAGTGCCGATCGGATACGCGTCCACTGCCCACGGAGGGGAACTCGGGATAAGCTCACAGGGATCCCTGGTCTAAGGGGATATGCCGGAGTCACTCACTTAACAAGGGGGAGGAGCCCTCAGGAGAGAAGAGACAGCAAAGAGTGGTGGTATTGAAGAAGACCAAGATGGCAATCCTGGTCTTCGCACTTGACTACTTATACAGATACTCGCGGGCTTTCAAGCGCCGCTCCAAACTATCCTAGCCAATAGCGTAAGTAGCGTGAACCCTAATACCGCTATCCTAGGGATGAGTCACAAGTCGTTATCATACCAATTGTAATCCGATCCGTTATCGTACACAATCACATGTGCCGGAGCATACCCGGCTGACTGATCTCATAAGTCCATGACGATGTACTGCTGACGTGGTGTCATTCCCGAGCGTCAGTGTCCACTTCTGGGCCAAACGTAACATCACCCCCTTTTCAGGATTGGGCACCAGACCGACCGCGGCAGATCTCCTCTCGGAGGCGCGCGATCCGGGCTCCTTCCTCGACTCCCAGGCGATAGGAGTCCCTCTCATCCTCAATGTGTTTGATGGCGTCCGCTCGTTGGAGGCGTAGTACGCACTCTCGACGCATCCGTCCGATCTTGTCAAGCTTGTCGATCTTCCTCTTGAGCTCCTCCTCCTTTGCTGTGTAACCCGCTTGGAGGCAGCGGTAGCGGTGGACCTCCGCCATGACCGTCAAGTCGTTCATGGCCATACAGGCCATGTCGACCGACTTGCGGAAGGTGCTGTCTTGGTCTAGAAAGACCAAGTCATTGTCGGAGTAGGTGGGTGTGGGTTGGTCGTAGTTGGGGGTGGCGTGCACCAACTTGCCATACTGCTGGTCGCTGCCACGTCTGTAGGCGAGGACAAAGGGGTCCGCCGTAAAGACGAGCTGCGTATACCGAGCTGGGTGCAACCGGCCCTGAGCGTCGCGGATCTGGAAGGGGATGAAATGTACTCCCCTGTTGTGGTGGAATCCTTGCAGTGGCGGAGTTTCCATGCGAGATCTGGAAAGCGGACTGTGTTCCTTCGGACAGTAGAGGTGGTGCATCTCGGATCTTTGCGATGGGGGGAGAGTGATTGGTTCCCCGTTCGTGGTGCATAGCGGAGGGGTTTCGTTGTGAGTTTCCATGAGGTGAGTCCCATACGTGAGATGTTGATTGAGGGGGCAATGCTCCTGGGACAGGTACCAGTCGTAACTGCGATCTTCTTGAATCTGAGCCTCGTCTTGACGGGACGGAGGTCTCGTGGGAACATAGCCTTGCGGAGACAGGCTTCGTGTGCTCGCTGCTGTAGGTGTTGGCGAAGGAAGGAGGGATGGAATGGGGGTAGTTGGATGACTGGGGCTGGGTTGAACGGACTGGGGAGCCGACACGGGTGGTGATGGCGGGGCGTTCTGAATGATAACTGTGGGCTGGACTGAGATGGGGAGTAGGTCGTCAAGGACATAGTGGACTTGGACTGGTGAGTGGGACATGAGTAGGTGGGAGTATGAGAGAGGGAGATGGGGACGTCTCTTGGGAAAGCCCTGCGCTTATATGTGTTTCTCTGGCGGGGTTTAAACGTTTGAACTCCCTTATCGCCTCATCAGCGAAGACGTCATCCTTCGAGACCCACTGATTATCAGAGTCCGGGTATCCGCGCCATTTGACCAAATACTGCAGTTTCTTTGTCCTGCCGAAGCACCGAGAGTCTAGAATCTTCTCGACTTCGTATTCCTCTTCCCCATCTACCAAATCTGGTGGTGGGCGCTGATAGTTGGGGCCATGTGTGGGAGTTTCGCGATAAGGAGTCAGGAGGTCCGTATGGAACACTGGGTGAATGCTCCACTGCGTGGGAAGTTCCAATTGATAATTGACTGCGGACATCACCTGGACAACCTTGAACGGGCCATGTCTTCTGGGCGCAAGCTTGGTGGTTGGTTGGTTGGTACGTAGGTGGCGTCCTTCTAGCCATACAAGGTCCCCAATTTGGTATTTGGGCGTATCTTTGTGTTTGATCCACCCCTGCTGCGCTTTCTGCATCAGTTCCTGGGCGCGTGTTCTGGCTTCTCGGAATTGTTGGATCCGAAGGGCTACCTGTGGAATGGGGGAAGGCTTATCGGTCCAATCAGCGTGTGGGTTATACCCCATAAGGATGTTGAAGGGGGACTCCCTAGTAGATTCGTTGGGCCAATTATTGTGCGTGAATTCTGCCATTGGGAGGTAGTGGATCCAATCGTCTTGTCGTTCATTGACCCAGAAACGTAGATATTGCTCCAGCCATTGGTTGGTGCGTTCCGATTGTCCATCTGTTCTTGGGTGGTACGCCGTGGAGATGTTCTGTTCGATCCCCAGTATTTTGCATAGTTCCGTGTGAACTTGGACGCGAATCGTGGATCTCTGTCGCTGATAATGCGCGCCGGTAGTCCGAATCGGGAAAAGACGTGTTTCACGTACAGGGCCGCAGTGCCTTCTGCGCTTATTTCTTCGAGGCAGGGGATGAATATAGCTGCTTTTGAGCAGTCGTGGTCCGTCATCATCAGTATAGTGTCGCAGCCTTCCGCTTGGGGTAGTTTGGTGATGAAGTCCAGTGCGATAGTCTCGAATGGCATTGCTTCTGGTCTTGGGAATATTGGCTGTAGTGGGGCGCGAGTTGGGCAGTTGTTGACCTTGATCCTTTGACAGTCTGCGCATCCTTTGACATAGTCTTGGACTTCTTGTCGCAGGGCCCGGCCACCAATAGTATCGTTCGATCATTTTGATTGTGCGGTTAATTCCGGGGTGTCCATGGACTGGCGGGTCGTGATGGGCTTGGATAACGTGTCACCTTTCGTATTGGTCTCCTGTGACTACGCGTCGTCCGTCCTTGTACCATGTGCCTTCGATTCTTTTCAGTCTGTGTGGATCCACCCATTTTCGGATGGTTTCATCATCTTGTGTGTACACCGGTTTGGCGGGTTGCATTTCTGCTATGGTTATTGGGTCATCCTGTCGCGTTGGGTCTTCTGTGCTGTCGATTTCGGCTGCTCTGACGAATATGTGATCGGGGAGTACTGTGACTTGTTCGTTGTCATGGTCTCCTTGATCATAGTCTGGTCGTCGGGATAGTGCATCGGCTCGTCCGTTGGCCGTTCCCTTGATATGATGAATTTCTATATCGTATTCAGAGAGTTCAAGTACTTCCCGGGCTATGCGTCTGCTTATTTTTTGAGGTGACCTCCAGTATTGTAGGTTCATGTGATCCAAGAACACTTTGATCCTGTGTGGTGAACCGGCTAAGTACTGCCTCCAGTTGCGTAGCGCTTTGACGATGGCCAGTAGCTCCAAGTCATAGATGTCGTAGTTTCGTTCTGCGGCGTTGAGGGTATTCGAATAGTATGCGATGGGGTGGCGTTTGTTGTCCTGGCCTCGTTGTAGTAGTACGGCTCCTACCGCATATCCTGATGCGTCAACTTCGAGTTCGAAGGGTTTGTCCAGTTCCGGGTGTTTGAGTACCGGTTCTTGTGTTACGAGTTCTTTGAGCTTGTCAAATGCTTGTTGCTGGTCCGTTCCCCATGTCCATTCCGTGTCTTTGCAGTGTAAGTTTGTTGAGCGGTCGTGCGTGTGTGGCAAAATTTCGGATGAAAGCGCGATAGAAGTTGCAGAAGCCTAGGAAGGATCGCACCTGTTTGACAGTTTTTGGGGTGGGCCAATTGCGTATACCCGAAATTTTGACGGGGTCCATGCGAATCACCCCCTTTTCAATGATTACCCCCAGGTAATCGAGGGATGAAGAGTGGAAGGTGCATTTCTCCAGTTTTAGGTATAGGTCGTGTTCCTCCAGGAGGTCCAGAATCGCATGTACTGCTTCCGTGTGGTCTGCTTCTGTGGTCGTTGTTGCGATACCAATGTCGTCCATGTACACCTGTATGATGGTTCCCTTGCTTTCGAAGTAGTCGATGAGCGGTTGGATAATGTAATTCATCATAGCCTGGAACGTGGTGGGTGAGTTTGTTTGTCCAAAGTACATCACCAGTGGTTCGTATAGGCCATATTTTGTCTTAAACGCTGCCTTTGGTTGATCGCCATCCTTGATGAGTATGTTGTTATATCCCCATCGTACATTGAACTTTGAGAATATTATGCCACCGCTGAGGTCTGCAATGAGTTCCGGTATGAGAGGGAGTGGGTACTGGTTGCGAATGGTCCATTTGTTGATTGTTCGGTAGTCCTGTACTGGTCGTAGCTTTCCGTCCTTCTTTTTGACGAAGAAGAAAGGAGATGCGTACGGGGATTTGGAGGGTCTAATATATCCTTTGGCCAGTTCGGCATCGAGCCATTCCTTGAGTGCTTTATCCTCTGCCTGATTTATCGGATAGACTTTGCAGTCAATCGTGTCGGGTGTTCCTGGTTTGAACTCGATTGCGTGGTCCCATGGTCTGGAAGGTGGTATTCAGGTGTGATTCTTCCTCGCTGAATACCTTGGCAGTGGCGTTTGTATTCGTTGGGGATTTCCTTCTTTTCCGTGTATTGTTGTGCCTTCGATCGCTAATTCCGTTGCCGTTGTCCTGTAGGTGTACCGGGAGTGACTCTTCCTCTAGTTCCTCTAGGATGCATTGTTTCTGTTTGTCGATGACTTCGTTCCAGTGTTTGTCGGAGTTGTTCCGTTGCATCTTTGAGGGAGAAGGGTCTGAGTGGGTTTGTTGTGCGTATGATGATGGGATATTGTTTTGTATCCATTGTGGCAGAAGCCCAGTTGATATTGGGTTGGAAGGTGGCTAGCCATGGGTATCCGAGGATAATGTCTTCTCCTCCTACTTTGGTGATGAAGAATGGGATGGTTTTGATCTTGCCATCTGTTTGTACGTTGAGGTCTGTGTAGTGGGTAATCTTACCCCCTTTGTTATGTGTTCCGTCGATGTTCCAGATGTTGCGGGGTCTTTCTAGCTCCTTGATTCCAATGTTCATTCGTTTGGCGAAGTTGGGATGCATGAAGTTATTAGTGGCTCCTGAGTCCACTAGTGCTTTTCTGTCGGCCATTGCGTTACTTGTGCGTATCGAAACTGAAACGTGCATAGATCGATAGTGCGTTATGAACTGCGAGTTACATGATGAAGCCCTCACCCAGGCCGATGGGTTCAGGCGTCCGGAAAATCCTTCTGCATCAACTCCCCCATCTGGTCTTGAAGTTCCACCATTTTGCCCATCATGAGAGCGATTGGCGAATTGGTTTCTTGGGGAGTGGTTGCTGGTTCATCTAAGTTGATGAGGGGTTCCCCCGCTACACTTTGTGGTGCGGTGGGGACTTCTTCTATAAAGGCGCTCCGTCCTTGAGGAGGTCCGCTGGGTCCTTGGTGTGGTTGGCGAGGCTGAAAGCAGTCGCGTGAGAAGTGGCCTTTTCGTCCACAATTGTAACAGGAGATGTCCTTAGCATTAAAGACTCCACGTCCTCCATGTCCTCGTTGGATGAAGCCATCCCTAGGCAGGAATGGGGGGCGATTGTCGCGGTGATTGATCTCCGGGCGGTTTGGATCGCCCACTTCCACTACTCGGGCACGAATTCTTCCTGGGGTGGTGTCCATAGCATCTGGATGTCCTTGGTATTGGTGCCATGTGGGTTGGTTAGGACGTTGGGGCGCTTGAAAGCGCATTTGCTGCGGCTTGTTCTGTGGTCGGGTAGGTTGTCTTCCAAACCCGTCTTGTCTGGCCTTCATGTGAAGCCACTTCTTTTGTTGTTCGATTACCGCTTGCTTCCATTGCGTGTAGCTTCCTGGGTTGTGGAATTGGTACGCATTGCTGGTATAGCTCCATTGGTAGTCCTCTTGTGAATTTGTCGAGGACTAGAGCGTCGTCTAGGCGGTAACCAGCTAAGCGGACCATCTTTTCGAATTTGGTTACGTAGCTGTCAATATCGGATCCGATCATGCGGAATCCTTTGTCTAGTTCCAGGTGGGCAGTTTTCCTGTTCGAGATTATCGCGGAATTGCTTCTTGAAGGCGATTTCAACGCCGTTCCAGAGCCAGGGGTCGGCTGGGTCTATTTGTTTGTCGAGCCATTCCTGGGTCTTGGTGGCCCATTCGTCGACGAGATCTCCTTGGAGGTAGGTCAGGAACATCATGGCTTTGGTGTAAGGGAAGTTGATGTTGCGGTTGAATTTGTTGACTCCCGCGAACCGGTTCCATTGGGCGAGGAAGGCTTCGGCTTTGTCCTGTTCTCCTTTGAATACGGGTGGTTCTTTTCCGACAAATCGGTCGGTGAGTTGCATGGGTGCGGTTGTGTCGGGGAGTCCCGTTGGATCTCCTCCGCCTCCACCGCCACCGCCTCCGTCACGCCTCCGCTGTTTTTGTCTCCGGGGTCTCCTCCGGGTGGCGGGTCCACGTGGCGGGGGTATTTGGAGTCGAATAGGGCGGTGCCTATACGCATTTCCTCGTGCGTTACTGTCTGTGTCTGGCTCATGACTGGGATGGACTTAGCGATAAGCTCGAGGCTTCTTCTTCTTGTTCGTCTCTAAGGACGCGGATTTCTTTGGGGTTGCTGGCGAGTGAGGGAGAGGGTGCGGGTGTTTTAGGAGTGGGGGATCGGGCTGGTTCTTCTGTTTCTCCGTCAAGGGTTCCCCACTGGTCGCGGGTTACTACTTGGCTTTGGAGGATGTCGAGGCTGAGTGCCTTGGATGCAGGTTTGGTGACTTGGAATTTGTTGTTGGCGTCGCTCCAACGGATTTCGGTCCAGCAGGTGAAGTTGAAGTTGAATTCTACTGGGATGATGTGTTGTTGTCCTTTAGGGTCGATGTAGTATGTGACGTAGCCTGGGATTTCAGCGTCGTCTTTCCAGAAAGCGGATTCGAGATATCTTTTGGGGACGTTGCATTGCCCTCATCGATCGATGTAGTAGGGGCGGAAGGGCACCCAAAAATCTTTTGTTGTAGGATTGGCCACGGTGGATCTTGGTCTTAATGTTATGTCTACCAGGACGTTTGCCTGACTTAGGCCTCGGTAGCTGTGGTGATCCTATATGACTTGAACCAGAGGCGATTGGAAGGGGTGTCTGGGTACTCAGCTGGGTGCGGGACTAGGTCTCCATTCAATGCGATAAACCCGTGGATGTCTTCAAGTTGCGGTATCCCCACAGGAGGGTCTTCGATAGGTACAATAGAGGTCCAAGCAGGGTGGTCAAGGATGTAGATGTATCCGTAGGGTCGTCCTACGCGTTCGTTGTAGTAGAGGTAGGTCTTGTGACAGATAGTGCCGATCGGATACGCGTCCACTGCCCACGGAGGGGAACTCGGGATAAGCTCACAGGGATCCCTGGTCTAAGGGGATATGCCGGAGTCACTCACTTAACAAGGGGGAGGAGCCCTCAGGAGAGAAGAGACAGCAAAGAGTGGTGGTATTGAAGAAGACCAAGATGGCAATCCTGGTCTTCGCACTCGACTACTTATACAGATACTCGCAGGCTTTCAAGCACCGCTCCAAACTATCCTAGCCAATAGCGTAAGTAGCGTGAACCCTAATACCGCTATCCTAGGGATGAGTCACAAGTCGTTATCGTACCAATTGTAATCCGATCTGTTATCGTACACAATCACATGTGCCGGAGCTTACCTGGCTGACTGATCTCATAAGTCCATGACGATGTACTGCTGACGTGGTGTCATTCCCGAGCGTCAGTGTCCACTTCCGGGCCAAACGTAACACCAGTGGTGCAGGAGTCAAGCTCATAGGTTTGACGTCTGTCTCATTCGCCGACTCTCTCCCATGATGCCTGCATATGTTGATCCAGACAGCTGCCCTTGGTGGTGTGGCAAGTGTCTGAGGTACAATGCCACTCACAAGGAGATTAAGTGCCTGCTGTATGAATGGTGCAGAGACTGTGGAGAGAGTGGGCGGTTCTTATTTCTGAAGTGGCATAGGTGTCCGTGTTCTCCATCCCCCAAGCTGTCTAACATGCCCATTGACTGACAACTGGGCTTACACTAGCGACTAGTCAAAGTCACGGCGACTTCGAATCTGACGGGGGGGTAATGTTACGATTTTTCCCTCTGTACTCTTTTCTTGCACCTCCCCATGTTTCCCTTCACATCTTCATTGTACTTTTACGATATGATACAGTTTAGTGCACTTCTCGGCTTCTATCTCGCACTTTGCGCCTTGGTGTTACAATGGCCAGTTTTACACTTATTTTCATCCGCTGACCATTTCTGAGGCACGCGTCATCCCACGGGATTCACTTGTACCATATTCAACTTTCCCTTTGTTTACTCTTTAGGACTGTCACCTTAGGATTGTGCCATATGTTTGCGCCTCACAAACATCCTGTATTAGTATATAAGTCATGCCCTACCTAGCTTGTATGGTAGACTTGACTTCTTGTGTAATATTACACTGTCTTAGCCTCATGATCTCTGTTTGACTTGCCAGTTGCGCTTGAGTCCCTCTTTCGCTCGCCTTTATGCTTGAGCCTTGTCTTTCTGCTATTGTCCTCATGTCCCTGGGAGACCAAGTGATACTTGTGCATCACCAAACTGAGTCTTAACCGACTCACACCTTTCTGATCCCATTGACTTACAAAGTACTTGTCATACTTAACGCCCCTGTGGTGGTGTTACACACAGACAAGAGCTCAGAGACACCACTAGTGAATGAAAATGGCAGTAGGGGAGTGTGTGGCAAGGCCAGGGAGATCAAAGGGAGAGACACCTGTGGGGAACCCAAAGACGCAGGTGCAGGCTCGAGCTGACCATCTGCAGTCAAATGCGCATGAGATAGGTGAGGCTCTGGAACAGTTGGCTCAGACAAGGAAGGAAGTTGGGAGTCCAGAGAGGTGAATGCAGGTTTGGGCTCAATCTTGGGGATGTTTCCAGTGCTCAGGGAATCAAGCAAGAGGGTCAACAGCAGGCAAAGGGAGATTGGAATGATTGAAGGTGTGCGCACAGGTCCTGTGGAGACTCACTGTCACTTGACAGGGAGAATCGACGGGTTACAGGGACCGGGGGTGATGAAGGACGGAGATAGACAAGAGGTCTGACTGGCTCGGTAGAACTGATCTTGCTTGGCTTGCAAGGGATAGTGGCGCTCGAGGAGAGGGGCACGTTTTACGTGAAGAGGGAAGGAGGCAGTCAGGAGAGGGTGTCACAAGTGGACAGTCTGAGGGACTGTCCTGTTCTATTGTGCTAGCTTATATAGCTATCGGGGTGGTCTGTGCGTAGCTTTAGGGCAGGCTTAGGGCCGCCCATGGGTACTGTGGAATACTGCGGAATGGAACATTCTAGAGACATCTAAATATAATGTCCAATGAGAATAATCATAGAAATGGTACGACTGCGCTCCGCAGTCCAATCGGATAAATTCAAGGAGTGGTACGACTTGGAGTTGTCAGGTGACTTGATAAACGATGAGAGATCATGTGACCCATCACGTGATTGTCGGAGTACGAAATTCAAACTCCGATTTCGGATTTCCCCTTTAGGAAGGTGATTACATAAGACCGGACCGATGCGGACCGGTCTTTGACGCCTGAGTCACGACCCAAGTTTCTTGGTTCATGACAGGTCCAGGTTCGAGATGATCTTCCATTGTCCGGCGGATAGAACAATGGGAAAGGCATGGAGTTCGATGGCGAGTGCCGAGAGGGTGCTGGTGGGAATGCAAGACCAATTATGGGAGCTAGCCACACAAAGCTGGATTGAGACTGAGACTTGGACTGAGATAACCAAAAATAGAAGGGTTTCAGGCTTGGCACAATAACTGACCCCTCTACTCAGGCCTCAGCTCTACCCTACCAATACTGAGACATGGCCTGTGAGATAACTGTTTACTGTATATTAAACAGTTTATTTACTGTATACATTATTTTGGTAAATAGATAGTAAAACTAAACACTATAAACAGTTTATAAATGGAAACTAAACTAAACAGTTGGAGCCTCAGTCATCACATCAGGAAAATATCCCAAATTCTTAGTGGGCTTAGAGTGCTTATTTAGTGCTTATTTACTCTAAGCCCTTTCTAAGCCTCTCAAGCAGCTTATTTTCTGCTTAGTAAACCAGTCATTATTACTCATTAAGCACAGGTAAAATCTAAGGACACATAAGTTTCTCAAGTAGCTAAAAAAAGTACAGTATCAAGCAAGTAGAAAAATATCAAGTAGGACTGCTGCCTCTGCCGTCGCCATCCCCCACACCGCCGTCGCCATTCCCGTCGTCCCCCGCTGTCCCTACCCCTGTCCCCTCTGCCGCCGCTTCGTCACCGGCCGCTTCGTCGCAGTCGTGGTCGCGGTCGTGGTCGCACGGCCGTCGGCGTCGTCTTCGCGTGGCTGACTCGCGCCGTTATTGCGCCGTGGTGTGTCGTTGTCGCACCGTGGTCGTGTCTGTCGCGCCGTGGTCGTACCGTTGTCGTCGCGTCGTTGTCACACCATCTTCGCGCCATCGGGAGTCGTCGTGCGAGTAGTTGTGCAACTTGCACCACTGGTACGCCGCATGCCGCGTGTATCGTCGCGTGGGGCTCGCATCGGAGTGGTGGTGGTGGTGGTGGTGGTGGCTTGCGGTCCGAGTCCACGTGTGGGAGTGGCGTCGGTGGTGGGCGTCGGTGGGGTCAGTGGCGGTCATGGTGGGCACTACTGGGCAGAGGGCACACTTGACTTAGAAGAAAAAAAAGGGTCTGGCGGAGGCTGAATCTGAGGCGTGGGAAACGGTCCCTTGACACGTCAACACGCCGGGCACCCTTCTTCAGTAATTACCTCAACGCTTCAAGCTTCAACATCAACACAACTGAACTGGTGCGTCTGTTCTGTTCTGTTCTTTTTTTTTTTTTTTTTCTTTCTAACTATTCTTCTAATGGTTCTCTCCCAGGTATTGCCTTTGCACGCGGGCCACCCCATCTACTCCAGGGACAACACCGCGGCGGGCACGCAATCCACCACGCTACCACGCCCCGTCCCTTGGCCCCCACACCACCCAACGCGATGCTGGGCTTCGGCCCATTATATTAAGATACATTCTTTTTTTCGTTCTTTTCGTTTAATCACTTGAGTTACAGACCCCTCAAGTCCCCATCGCCGCCTCCGTCTCCACCTTGCAGCACACAAGCCCGTGGCCGCCGCCTCCAACTCATCGCCACGCACAAGTCCGCCGCCACTGCCACCCCCTACAGCGCGCAAGAGACGCCACAATGCCACCCCACACAGCGTGCAATCCGCCGCTACGACACCGACAACGACGGCAACCAGGTCGATGACGACGACGTCGCGGAGGGCGACGGTAGCGGTGAAGTGGAGGGCGACGGTCACGGTGACGCGGAGGGTAGCGGCGACGGTGACACGGAGGACGATGGTGATCGCGGAGGGCGATGGTGACGCAGCGGCGGTAATGACACGGAGGTGGGAAACGACGGCAGCGAGGGCGACAACGGCGGTGGCGTGGTGGAAATGGCGGCGGCAGCGGGCCTCCTTGTACTAAAACTACTTCCATTGTGTACTATTCTGTCATATTCTATGGAATAAATATGTTTTTTTGATGTTTTTCTGTATGTCCTTATTGAACTTGAGTTCAAGCTTAAGTCACTTAGTATCTCCTTATTGAACTTTGGTCCACGCTTGAGTTGCTTAGTTCTTATCTTCCTCCCTCGGAAATTTGGTCCATAGACCTCTGCTTTGCAGCCCAAGTCCAGAATAAGCTGGAAAAGCCTTTGCCAAGTCATTTTAATGAATCGACTGAGCTTAGGCTAAGCATGGTTGTGCTTAGTGGCTTTGGGCTTAGCAGTGCTTAGAGGTGCTGTTAAGCATAAATAAGCACACTTAAGTGCTATTAAGAAAAACGGATATTTTCCTGATGCATGGACCATTGTCCAGTTATTGTGGACCATCATCCCACTCGTTTGTTGTCATCACTCATGACCACCATACGAGCCCTGTTTTTGCGCCATCTGCGCCAATGGACCATTGTCCAACTTCTGTTGTTGTCACTTGTGACCATTGTCTGAGTCCCTTTTTGCACCGTCTGTGCCATTGGACCATTGGACCACTTCTGTTGTTGCCACTCATGACCATTGTCTGAGTCCCTTCTTGCGCTGTCTGCACCATTGGACCATTGGACCACTCCTGTTGTTGTCACCCACAATCATGTCTTTTTGCACCATCTGCACTGTCCATTGTCATCCATTCACATCCCAGACTGTTATGTGCTGTTTGCACCACCTATTCTTCTGTCGCTCAGCCTCTGTTGCTGCCAACTTGGACCATTGCAGCTGCAAGGGTGGGGGGGGACAGCTGCCACATCATGCCTGTTGCACCCCCCTGCTTCTGTCTGTTGCGCACTGCTGCAGAGCTGGGGGGCCATCTGCCTGTCTTTGCCTGCTGCACATTGCCTCTACACATCATGAACCATGGTGGCTGGCCCACTGAAACACTACTATGATGTCTGCATGTCCACACCTTTGTCCTGCCATGTCATCAACCATCTCTGCTACCACCTCCCTCCCACAGTTACTTGCACTACTGCACCTTCCTCTGTGGCACCGTGTGTTGCTCTTCACTTTCACCACCCACCTCCTTCGCCTCCTCTCTGACCTCAGTGCCAACCTCGAGCTCATTGTCCTGCTCCAAGTCCGCAAGCGCAGCAGGGTGCCACAGCACAACATTGACATGCTGTACGGAGCTGAGTCCGTGTGAGTCCAAAGGCGGAGGGGATCCTGTGCAGGGGTTACAGAAAGGGAGAGAGGAGGCTGAGTCCAAAGTGTTCACGATGGTGACAGCCAGTGCAAATGCGAATGGACAAGGGCAGGGATGAGTGGGACAAGTGGGATGAGCTGGGACAAGCAGGATGAGCGGGACAAGCGGGACAAGTGGGGACAAGCACGGACAAGCACGGACAAGCAGGACAAGCGTGGACAAGCAAGATGAGATCCGAGTGAAATGCAAGGCCATCTGAGGCAGCGAGACAACTAGTGAAGTGGGTAGGAGGTGAAGTGGGTAGGAGTGCCCAAGTGGCGGGCCTGACTTAAACCGAATTCATGCTGAGACAAGATGGGAAAACACGAAAACTAGACTGATATTTCCGAGCCATAGTACACCTTGGTTCTCTTGTGGTGTCCTGTGGTATTGTGTTATCGTCTTGTGTGTGCTCTCCATGCGCTCTTCTGGGGGGGATTGTTATAGTGAGTTTGTGTCCTTGTCTTGTGTCATTTTGCTGTAATACATTGTTGTCTTGTGCACTCTTTTTGCGCACTCCTCTTTTAGCTTGTAGTTGTGTCTTTTGTGCTTGCCAAATATCCAGTGCTTCGCAGTCTTCGAGCTCACTTGCAGGGAGCCATTTGTCTCCTTCTGGACCCTCACCTCACCAACACATGAGGTATTGCATTTGTCTTCTTCAGCTCCTCTCATCAACGATTTTGTCGATGTAGAATTCTTGTTGCCTGTCAAGGATGACTGGGTCTGGTGGGTGCAGTGCTCATTGTGGGAATAGGTTGTTGTTGTTTTCTTTAAATGGGTGGACCTCCGATGTGTGGAACATGGGGAAGAGGTCTGGGGATCACAGCATATGCAAGGTAACTGTGGAGTGCACCTCATCAGTGGCTGTGATGTGATAGGGGCTGTTGTATTGAGGCATGAAATTAGCTGCGCATGGCCCATTGCCCATTTTATATTCCCATCGCCTATGCAGCATGGAGAGGACTACACGGTCCTCAACTTAGAAAGGGAAAATGGGGCAGCAGTCTTTGTTGGCTTGGTGCGCTTGTTTTAGTTTTGCCGTGAGTAGGTTGTCTTGCACGTCAATCTCAATGTGTGCCATGCACTCGACTATTTCACGGGCTTGCACTGCCTCTTCCGTGTCTTCATTGTCTGGAAGCAGCGGGGGGGAGCACTCTTGGAGATTTTCCGAAACACAGTTGGAAGGGGGTGTAACTGGTGGAGGCGTTTTTGTATTCATGATGTCGAATTGAACTTTTGGTAGCATGTTGGACCAACCCCTTTGATCTCACTCAACAGCAAAACGGATGCACTGAATGACGGTTTTGTTTGTCCGTTCGCTAGAACCATCCATTTGCGGGTGATAGGATGTTGACATCTTTAATTTCACACTGTTAGCTTGTGCAAAGCACACCAGAAACGGGAGAGGAAAAGCTTATTGCGGTCAGAGATGATGTCAAGCAGTAGGCTGTTCTCGCAGTACCACTCTTTGAAGGAGATCTCTGCAAGGCCCTCAGCCATGAGCGTGGTCGTTGTGGGCACTATGCGTATGTTGGACCTGAGGCGATCCGTGAACATAATGATATAGTCATGGCCGTTGTCCAGTGGTAATGGGCCAACAAAGTCTATTGTGATGGAGTCACAATGCCTATCTGGCACCGGTAATGGGTGAAGTGGTCTGACTGGTTTCGTGGTCGTTGATTTGTTCTGCTGGCAGTTGGTGCATGATGGTATATACACTTCTTCAAGGTCTTTTCACATGTTTGGCCAGTAGAAGGAGTTTTGAAGCAGCTCGTACATTTTTGTGGTTCTGAAATGTCTGAGTTTGTCATGGGCAATGCGGAACAGAGTTTCTCAGATGGTGCAGCCATTTGGATTACTAGATGGTTGTTTATGAACCAGAAACCTTGTCATTGTTCGATGTTCTGCATTCCTGCCACTGCGCTTGTGAGCTTCGCTGTAACGCCACCACAGGGGCGTTAGGTACGACGTGTACCACGGCAAGTCAACAGGATCGGAGGAGTGCGAGTCAGTTAAGACTCAGTTCGGTGATGCACAAGTATCACTTGGCTTCCCTGGAACCGAGGACAATAGTAAGAAGGCAAGGCTCAAGCGCAAAAGGCGAGCAAAAGCGTTGACTCAAGCGCAAAGGCGAGTCGAAGATCGTTCGTGAGGCGAAGACAATGTGGTATTATACAAGAAGTCAAGTCTACCGTACAAGTTAGGTAGGGCGTGACTTATATACTAACACAGGGTGTTTGCGAAGGACAAACACATGGCGCGATCGTGAGTCAAGAGTCCTGAAGCATAAACAAAGGGATGAGCCTAGAGTAGTACAGGGTAATCCCACAGGACAACGCGTGCCTCAGAAATGGTCAGCGGATGGAATGGAGCGTAAAACTGGCCATCCTATCGCTGAGGCGCAAGGTGCGAGATAGAAGTCAAGAAGCGCAGAACATCGGATCATATCATAAAAGTACAGTGAATACGTGAGACAAGATAAGAGAGTCGTAAGGCAAAGGCATAGTGGACAAAATTGTGACATTCGCAGTCAACGGGTCAGTGGCATAACCTTGTCAGATTTTGTCCAAGATGGCATCTTCGAGTTCAAAGCGCAACTGGATTTTTTGGTTATGCATTTGCAAGAAGATGGTGGTGATGACTGTTGTGTCTGGGTCGGGTAGGCAGGATAATGCATCCACGACCATGTTTTGTTTGCCGGGCAGGTAATGGATGTTGGCGTCATATTGTGAGAGAAATTCCATCCATCGGGCCTGTCGTTGTGAGAGGTCACACTGTGTCCTGAAGTGTTTCAACATTTTGTGGTCTGTCCAGACTTCAAACACAAAGCCAAGTAAGTCTGTATGCCATTTTCCCAGGGCATGTACAATTGCGAGCAATTCCTTTTCGTGAACAGGGTAATTTAGCTCTGCACTTTTGAATGTGCGTGAATCGTAGGCAACTGGTCGTGCAGTTTCATATGTAGGACCGAATGAGAGTAGGGTGCCTGATCCTATATCGCTGGCATCAGTGGTGACAAAGATCTTGTATTCAGGCATTAAGGTTGGGTTGATTGTCGTGAGGCAGTCTGTCGATGTGACCATTGTCTTAATGGCATCAAACACTGTCTGGTGTTTCTTGGACCAGGTTGGGAAGTTCCTATCACAGTCTTTTGTTGTGAGTGCATTGAGAACCATGGTATGATCCGCTAGGTTAGGGAGAAAAGCTGAGAGGTATCGCACCAAGCCGAGGAATCCTCTGACCTGTTGTGCACTTGTGGGCGTGGGCCAGTTTGTGACGTGGTCAGCTTTTCCTTTGCCTATCTCAATACCTTTGGCCGTGATCCGGTGTCCAAGAAAGCGGATTTCTGTGGAGAACAGTTTCGTTTTCTTAGGGTTGCAATAGAGCTTGTTGTCTGCTAGTGCCTGTAGTATTATTGAAACATTTTGGACATGCTCTTTGACGTTTTTTGACCAAACAGCAATGTCATTGATGTACATGTGACAGATGCGTCCGATCCATGGACGTAAAGCTTCTGTGACTCTTTGTTGCTGGATCTCCGGGGCATTCTTTATAGTGTTCGCAGGTCAGGTCAGGGTAACTGCAAATAACTGGAACCTGACTGGAACCTGACTGCAGCTGACCTGACTTCAGGTCAGGTTCGCTAAGAGTTCACAAAGGTTCGGTCAGGTTCACAGAGGTTCGCTGAGATTTGCGAAAAAATGTGAAAGTCAGGTCAGGTTACCCCCAAAAACCGGTTCTAACCGGTTCTGACCGGTAACCTGACTGAACCCTGACCGAACCGACAGGTAACCTGACCAAAGGTTCAGTCAGGTTCACATGTAATTTTCATATTAGTGAACTGGTTCGGGTTCAGTTACCTGAAAAAGGAGCAAAAAACCAAACCTGACTGAACTTTTAAACACTAATTCTTTATGCCCATGGGCATGACGACCCATTCGTAGAGACCCCACGGTGTATTTACCACTGTGAGGCCTACGTCGTCAGGATGCTTTTTTGTTTGGAAGAAACTATTTGTCATGTCAATCGAGGCGAATATCTGGCCAGTTGCGACATCAGCAAAGATATTGTTTATCCAAGGGATGAGGAAGCTATCTGTGACGGTATCTTTGTTCAGTTGTTGGTAATCATTTACCCAACATGGTAGAACTGTGGGATCAGCCTTTGGGATGATGAATGTGCCGCTCCCTGCATGTTACGATCTCCAACCACGCCGACTGCCGGGGACCTGGTGCAGGGCCCGGAGAGCCCGCAGGATGCCAGCAGTGGTACATTAGCGCACGCTAGGGAGCGGTTCCGGAAAGCTCTGGACTCTGACGTCACCGATCACGTGACCGAGGCCTAGGCTGACCTAGACCGATGACGATAGATGGCGCAATCAACCGCGTGACCTTTCTAGAAGGTTCTGCGTCTGCGCACGGACCACAGAACCCGAGTAAAGCGGACTTAGCTGGGTACGAACCTTATGTACCTGCGTGTATATATACCTGTAGTTGTTTCATCCTCAAGTCCCCAGACTTGAGTTACTTAGCAATACCAGCTAGTATCTTGGGAACCCTGCTCTGCCTTGTTCTAAGCTCCTTTCCGCTTATCTTGTGCATCACCTGTTCTCACCTCGCCACTTCGTGCGTGTGCCTTAGACCGATCTCAGTCTCCGTTGTCATCGTCGTCGACAATGCCCAAGTCGTCTTCTGCTAAGCCTGCCACAGGTACCTTGAACCCTGGACGTCGCCCCACTGGTGGCGTTACACCGCAGGACTGATGAGGGGCAAATCTGCCCAGCCTTGAGGTGCTGCTGTAACAGTGTATGCCAGGCATCTTTCCATTTTCATGGGCAAGGGTAGTTCCAGGCTTTTATAGTTTTGTTTGTGTCTTTTAAGATAATCCGTGCCAGTGGCTTTTCAGGTAGTTCTTTGGCGTGTGGGGGTGGTTCAAAGACCTGAGCGAAATGAGAGTGAATATCTTCCTCTCTCATTTTGAATTCTTCATCCATAGTCAGTGTGTGAATGCGTCCATGTATTGCTGCCAGTATGTCCACCGTATAGTGGCTTTTTGGTCTTTTTTGTTTGTCTTTAAGTAGATCAAACTGAGGTTCAATTGATGTAACAGTACATGTTCTTTTGGCATAAATACAAATGACTTTATTCGTTGCTAGAAATGGTAGTCCAAGTATTATGGGCATGCATAGTCCTGGTGTGACTATGGCGCACAATGGTTCGGATTGGAAGATGTTGTTTATGGATGCAGGTTGTATAATGACATAGTGTGTTATTTCTTCTGGTTCATTCGTGGTGCCAATGGCGACTGTTACACGTTCAGGGCGTTCAAGTGGTAGACTGTGTAAATGGAGATGTTTGACGAGGTCAGGGTGGATGAGCACCATATGTGTTCCACTGTCTATGAGAGCACGTGTTTTTACCCAAACAGAATCTGTCGGATTCGTGAGCATGCATTCCCATACAAGGTGTTTTTCTTTCAGCAGGGCACTCACAGACGATAAGCTAGTTTCCGATGCGTCGGAGGTACTAGTATCCGTGGCCATGGTTGTTGACAGGAAAATTGCAGCTATGAGGTCCAGTTCCTGCAGGGGTGTTGCCAACAAACTTGGTGATTGCAGCAACTGGTGTGCTGGCAGGGATGGTAGTCAGGCGTGTGTTGCCCTTTGCCGCTCTCGCGCGTAAAGCATCTTGAAGGGTCCATTGCTTGTAATCTTTCCCAGACAGCGTGATTGTGCATGCGCCTGCTTGGTGACCGGCATAGAAGGTCCAGCACTTGAGACAGCCTTTGTGGTTGTGGAGCAGTCGACATTCATCATCAGTCAGCTTTGGAGGGTATAGTGAGGGCATTGAAGTACTAGGAGTGCTACTCCCACATGTGAAGCTACTGCGATTGATGTTATTTGTGGGTGGGTAGCGCGTGCCTGTATTTTGTCATCTTGCCAATCTGTTATCCCAGAAATCCGCCGTCCATTTTTGTTCAGTCTGACAATGGTTGTCAATACAAGTAAGTTTGCTCATCCATTCGTGGAAATTGGAAATTTTGTTAAGCTTTTCATCTGTAGCCATTGTCCGCAGTTCTTTGTCAAGGGCTGCTTCCAACTGGATTCATAGCTGAGTGTCAGACATGTGGGAGGTGGTGTTCCGAAGGGATACGTTATAGGAGAGGATCTGGTCAGACCAAGCATTGAAATGCTGGGATGGGTCAAGCCAAGAGTTTAACATCTGGGTGCAGACAGCCTGTTCCCAAGTGAGAGGTAACCAGCGTGCATGAAACTGTTTCATGAACTCTGGAAACGTGAGGGCCATGAGGTGTTTGCTGTCACACAGCACCCAGTTGTCGACAAGGGTGTTCTTGAAGCAGCCAATAATATGTTTGACCTTTTCGTTGTCCTTGACCCCATCTTTGGCATTTATGAAGAAGGTGTTACAATGGTTTTCGAAGTCGCAGATGGCCTTCAGCATGATCTGGCCAGCAGTTAAGATAGGCGGTTGCGTTAAGATAGGATGCAAGACGGTGGCGATCTTTGGCTCAGACATGGAAGGGGCTCTTTTTATGGCTGCGAGGATGGCAAGTGTGTCGTCATCTGAGTCAGAATCTGTATGTGTATTAGTTGTGGTATGATCTTCAGCGTTAACACTCGATGGGTTCACAGAGGTATTTTTGGTGGTAGGTGGGTTTGCTAGGGTCTCTTTGGTAGTGGGTATCTCGTCTGGGGAAGGGGGGTGGTTTTGGATGTGTTTAGATTGACGAGATGCCAGGATGGATCAAGAGGAAAAATGTTTACTGGAACAGGACAGGATGGGATCTGGACATTGTGTGACATTTGTGGAAGTTATTTTTCTTCCAAGTGGGACAGTGTGGGGAAAACAGAGTGTTGATAAGTGACCTGTGTGCACTTAGCAGCTCAATAGACACACAGATAACAGACTGCTTTAGATAAGATATATTGGACTTATGTAGATTAGATTATTATGATCTTTACAATCTCAGACTTTCTTATCTATGGCATCACTGTACAATGACATCATGGACTCCTCTGGACTCCTATTGTATTTCATCCTTGTACTCATTCACTTTGTTCTATCCTTATTGTGATGTCACTATGATATCATAGTCTAGCCTTCTCTTGTTCTTTGCACCTTTGTTCTCCTTCTGTACACTCCCTTGTGTCCCTCTGTAGAACAACACTCCTTGTATTGTGTGACTCTGTGTTACTTCTGTTGTACTAGTGTCACTCCCCTGTATAGTATAATAAGAGTACCCTGTACGCTCTGGCACCACACCAGTTCCTCATCTGTTGTGTGCCAGGTATGTTTTCCCTCTTGTATAAACACCAGTTCCTCATCTGTTGTGTGCCAGACTTCACATCTGTTTCACTTGCAAGATCTCTCTGTTGCTGCTTCCAGTCACCCTCCATATCTCACCACAGTCTCCCTTGTCCACTGTGAGTATGACCTCTATGTGTACTGTTCATCAAGAAATGCTTCTTCCACCAACTGCAGATGGATTACCTGGGGGTAATCCTTGAAAAGGGGGTAACTCACATGGACCTGGTAAAAATTTCTGGCATACGTGACTGGCCACAACCCACAAATGTAACGTTCCACCAGACATTCTTCTAGCAGTGCAGGCTCTAGGACAAACAACAGCCTAATGATCATGGGAGATGGGAGATGTCGAACACACATGTTATGATTTTCCTCCTTCTTCTGTCTCTCGCGCTTCATCACAGTTGCCCTGTATGTTTACTGTACTTTTACAATATGATCCGGTCTTGTGTGCTTCTCGGCTTCTCTCTCGCGCCTTATGCCTCGGCGATAGGATGGCCAGTTCTACACTTCTTTTCATCTGCTGACCATTTCTGAGGCATGCATCGTCCCACAGGATTCCCTTGTACTATATTCAGCTTTTCCCTTTGTTTGCGCTTTAGGACTGTTGACTCATGATTGCGCCATGTGTTTGCACATTGCAAACACCCTGTACTAGTATATAAGTCATGCCCTACCTAGCTTGTACGGTAGACTTGACTTCTTGTGTAATACCACGTTGTCTTCGCCTCATGAACAACTTCTGACTCACTGCTGCACTTGAGTCCATGCTTTCGCTCGCACTTACACTTGAGCCTTCACTTCTTGCTATTATCCTCGGTCCCAGGGAGACCGAGTGATACTTGTTCACCACTGAACTGAGTCCTAACCAACTCACGCCTCTCCGATTCTGTTGACTTAGTGAGGTACACATCGTATGTTACGATTTCGGCTTCTACACTCTGACTTGGTTGTACGATTACGATATGATCCGGTGACTCGCGTTTCTCGACTCTTATCTCGCACCTTGTGCCTCAGCGATAGGATAGGTCATTGTACGATTCTCCTTATCCGCTGACCATTCCTGAAGCCCACATGACCCCGCGGAATTCCCTCATACTATATGTGGTTTCCCTTTGTTTGCGTTCTAGGACTCTTGACTCATGATCGCACCATATGTTTGTTACTCACAAACATCCTGTACTAGTATATAAGTCGCGCCCTACCTAGCTTGTACGGTAGACTTGACTTCTTGTGTAATACCACATCGTCTTTGCCTCACGAACGAACCTCGACTCGCCCTTGCGCTTGAGTCAACCCTTTTGCTCGCCTTTGCACTTGAGCCCGGTGCCTCTACTATTATCCTCGGTTCCAGGGAAACCGAGCGATACTTGTGCATCCTCGAACTGAGTCTTAACCGACTCGCGCTCTTCCGATCCCGCTGACTTAGACATGGTACACGTCGTACCTAACGCCCCTGTGGTGGCGTTACATTGTACCTAACGCCCCTGTGGTGGCGTTACATTGTACCTAACGCCCCTGTGGTGGCGTTACATTGTACCTAACGCCCCTGTGGTGGCGTTACATTAAGTCAAGTCTCTCACAGTGGTGACACTCAGTCATAGCCGATCCCAGTTCCAGGTGGAATACATTGAACGATACAGTGATGACTAACTCTCTGATAAAGTCAAAGGAGCAGTCATCTGGAAAGAACATGAAGAGTGGAAGGCTATTTTCTCTTCCACCCAAACACTCAAAAATATCGACAGGTCCACTATCTTGAGGGCTTGCGACAGTGGGCTTACATTGACTACTCAGCAAAGAAGGGTCAGTGGTACACCATCAGTATTGTGCCCCAAGCTCTTGGTGTCAGACCTCTGACAACCCACAACCCATCAGGCATTACCATTGACGACAGCCCAAGTTCCCCATGCATCTCAGTACCCACAATGAATCTACCCCTCTCTGATCCAACAACACATTTCCAAACCCATGTCATGTCTCAAACCCAACAAGCCTCAGCAAGCACAACTCTCACCAGTGGTGGAACTAGTGGAGGAGGACCCTCTGGAAATCCCAGTTCAGGAGGAGGGGGACCATCGAACCTGCCTAGTGTGTAACGCCACCACGGGGGCGTTAGGTACGACGTGTACCGAGTCTAAGTCAACGGGATCGGAGAGGCGCGAGTCGGTTAAGACTCAGTTCGATGATGCACAAGTGTCACTCGGTTTCCCTGGAACCGAGTGCAATAGTAGAAGGGAAAGGCTCAAGCGCAATTGGCGAGCTAAAGCGGGGACTCAAGCGCAAAGGCGAGTCAAAGTCGTTCATGAGGCAGAGACAATGTGGTATTACACAAGAAGTCAAGTCTACCGTACAAGCTAGGTAGGGTGCGACTTATATACTAGTACAGGATGTTTGTGAATAACAAACATATGGCGCGATCGTGAGTCAAGAGTCTTAGAACGTAAACAAAGGGAGAGACTGCATATAGTATGAGGGAATTCTGCGGGGTCATGCGGGCCTCAGGAATGGTCAGCGGACGAGGAGAAGCATATGACGATCTATCCGATCGCCAAGGCGCAAGGTGCGAGATAAGAGACGAGAAGCGCGAGTCACCAGATCATATCGTAATCGTACAACCAAGTCAGAGAGCAGAAATCGTAACATTACCCCCCCATCAGAATCAAAGTTGCCACGACTTCGACTAGTTGCTAGTATAAGCGTAATCCTCCTCAACAGGGACGTTAGTGGGCACCGGAGATGGAGTGCAGGGGCAGGTGTGGCGGCGCAAGAACATGAATCGCCCCCTCTCCCCACAATCCCAACACATCTCATACATGGGACACTTGATCTCCTCATGCGTGGCATCATACCTCAGACACTTCCCACACCACCAAGGGTGGGAGGCTGGATCCACGTGCGCGGGCGTCAGAGGGGAGAGGCGTCGAATAAGACAGACGTCGAGCCGATGAGCTCGGCTCCCACACCACTGGCATGGCTCCCGGGCTCGCCGCTCCGGACATTGCGCCACCAAATGGTCCGCTGACTTACACTGGAAGCACTTGCGCCGACGCTTACCGCCTTCCCCCTGAAGACGGGGCATCTCGCTAGGTCCAGCATCGCGAGGGGCGAGGGGAATAGGCTCTGGTGAGCCTCTGGGATGCACGGGCTTCGCATGAAGCTCTGCGTACTTGTCGGCGATGAGGGGGATGGCTCGAGCGTACTGAAGACGCTTCCGAATGGACGAAAAGTCCATGTCTAGATGGAACTGGTCCCGTGTCAGTTCCGTCTCAAGACGTCGGATGTCCGACTGGCAGGTGCGAATGGCATCTCGGCGTGTAAGACACTCGCGGAGACGAGAGACGTCGGCGTGGAGGCAGGGGTTATGAAGTTCAATCAGCACTTCGTTAAGGACAATGGTGCGGGGGTCGTGAGGGTGGAACATATTCATTTGATTGTCCGTGATGTGCTGAGCGAGTTGACCGGTATAAACTTTGTTGAGGAAGACCTGCAAGGCATAGCAGGGATGGCCCTTCCCCATGGTTCCGACAACCTCCTGGTAGTTATGGCGATAATAGATATAGCGCGCTGTTTGTTTGGCAGTGCCCATCGCGCCAACTAGGAGCGGGAAAAAGGTGGGTGAGGCGGGGTCATTAAGGAAAAAGGGGATGCTGGGGTCGCTGTTTTCTTTGTCCTCCTCATCGTCTAAGAGGGCAAGGGCAGGGTCGGGCTCGACGATACGAGTCTGAGGGATCAGTGTGAAAGTGTGATCCATCCCGGCGGGGAATGGTGGGATGGGGATGTGGGCGGCAGGGACAGCAGGGGGCAACAGTGGTGGTGGAGGGGTGAGAGGAACGGTGGTCTTGGGTGGATAGGTAGGCGTGGCGGGAACATGGACGGTAACTGGCGTGTCGACTTCTCCAGACAACTTAGCAAGAGTGCTGGTGGCGAGAGCCAAGACAGGGAGTGGGGGGGAGTCAGGGATTACAGAGTACGGCGTGCGACCCTCGGGTTCGGAGGGGACACCAAAGTCCTGTGAAGGGACGGTCAGACTTTCGAGGATAATCTCGACGGGACGGCGGGTTTGGATAGTGGAAACAATGGGAGTGGTCGTCATGATAGAGTGGAGGATGGAGGGTGAGGACGGTGCAACTGGGGTGCGTCTTATATCTTTCGTCCAGCCCCTTCGGCAGTAGGATTGAGGTGGTAGAAATCGGTGATAAGGTCAGGTGCGTGTCGAACATTCTCAAGAGGCTCCCATGTGCTGTCGCTTATCGGGAAGCCCTTCCATTGGACGAGGAATTGAAGTTTGCGCCCTCGCCCATGTGATTGGGACTGTAGAATTCGCTCCACCTCGAACTCTTCCTCTCCATCAATCAGATCTGGGGGTGGGCGCGTGAAGTTTACACCGTGCAACTCCGTCTCCTTATATGGCGTAAGGAGATTCACATGGAAGACCGGATGTATCTTCCACGTGTTCGGGAATTCCAACTCGTACGAGACATCTGATAGGACTTTCTTAATGCAGAACGGCCCATGTCATCTGGGCGCAAGTTTTGCCGTGGGGTAGAAGGCACGGAGGTTCGTTCTTTCGAGCCAAACTTGGGCTCCCACTTGATAGGGGATGAAGCACGTTTTGCCCCTTTTCACCATTAACTCTTGTGCATGTTTGATGCAGTCTTGCGCGTGTTGCCGTCTGATGACCATGTCTTCTAGGCGTTGTTCTACTGATGGGGACACCGTTGGTTTCGGTGTCCACATGGTGCGTGGTTCCCATCCCATAATAAGCGAGAAGGGGGTTTCTTTTGTTGTCGCGTTAGGCCAGGCGTTATGAGCGAATTGTGCCACTGGTAATGCTTTGGCCCAGTTATCCTGTTGGACGTTACTCCAGTGCCAGAGATACTGTTCCAGCCATTGGTTCGTTCGTTCCGACTGCCCGTCTGTTTGAGGATGGTAGGCGGATGATATGTTTTGATGAATCCCGAGGACTTTGCAGAGATTGGTCATGAATGCGGATGTGAACCGGGGGTCTCGGTCCGTGATGATCTTTCGAGGAATGCCGTAATGAGGATATACGTGATGGAGGTAGAGATGCACCACCCCTTCTGCTGTGATCGACTCGTTACACGGGATGAAGATCGAGGCCTTTGAGCAGTCGTGGTCTGTGATGGTGAGTATAGAGTCATATCCGTTTGACGGAGGGAGTTTAGTGATGAAGTCCATGGCGACTACCTCGAATGGTTTGGTGTTCGGGTCTGTGGTGATGGGGAATAGATGTGGTTTTTGACGGTGAGGGTTGATCTTGTTTGCCTGTCATGTCGCGCATCCTTTGACGTAGTCTTCTACATCTTTGTGCATGTTGGGCCACCAGTAGTCGCGTTGTAGTAGTTCGTAGGTGTTTGCAGTAGTCGCGTCGTAGTAGTTCGTAGGTGTTTGCGATTCCTGTGTGTCTCATGGCAGGCGTATCATGGAAAAAGGTGATTACCCCCCATTTAAGGTCGTTGTCACCCACGACAACTAACGCGTCGTTCTTCCACCACAGTCCCCCCACTTTTCACAGGTTGTGGGGTTCGACCCATTGCAGTACATCCTTCTCATCGAGGTTCTGTGATATCTGGGTCCAAATATCCATGTCGTGCATGGACATTTCCGTCGCTCGAAGGAAGCGGTCCGCGGGGAGGACAATAATGTCATTGTTGTCCTCTTCATGTGCCGCGTGGTCCACTCTTCGCGACAGGGCATCCACGCGACTGTTCGTGACTCTGGAGATGTGCTTCAAAAGGAAGTCATACTCGGAGAGTTCCAGGAATTTGCATGCGACTCATCTGCTGATCTTTCTGGGTTCCTTCCAATATTGAAGGTTGGCGTGGTCGGTATGGATGATGATTTTGTGAGGGGAGCTGACTAGATAAGTGCGCCATTGTTACAATTTCTGACTCTCGCTTTGGCTGTACGATTACGATACGACCCGGTGACTCGCGCCCCTTGATTCTCGTCTTGCGCCCTACGCCTCGGCGATAGGGTAGGTCGTGGTACGCTTCTCCTGGTCCGCTGACCATTCCTGAAGCCCGCATGACTCCGCGGAATTCCCTCATACTACATATGGTTTTTCCCTTTGTTTACGTTCTAGGACTCTCGACTCACAATCGCGCCATATGTTTGTTGCTCACAAACATCCTGTACTAGTATATAAGTCGCGCCCTACCTAGCTTGTACGGTAGACTTGACTTCTTGTGTAATACCACGTTGTCCTTGCCTCACGAACGACCTTTGACTCGCCTTTGCGCTTGAGTCCATACTTTAGCTCGCCGTTGCGCTTGAGCCTTGCCCCTTTACTATTATCCTCGGTTCCAGGGAAACCGAGCGATACTTGTGCATCATCGAACTGAGCTTTAACCAGCTCGCGCTCTTCCAGTCCCGTTGACTTAACGCGGTACACGTCGTACCTAACGCCCCCGTGGTGGCGTTACATTAAGTCAAGTCTCTCACAGTGGCGAACCTTCATAGTCGCGCCAGATCCCAGTTCCAGGCAGAATACATTGACAGATATAGTGACGACGAGCTTTCCGATAAAGTCAAAGGAGCCGTCGTTTGGAAGGAACACGAAGGAGTGGAGGGATACTTTCTCTTCCACCCTAACACCCAGAAATACCGACAGGTCCACTACCTCGAAGAACTACGACAGTGGGCATACATTGACTACTCCGCAAAGAAAGGCCAGTGGTACACTATTAGCATAGTACCTCAGGCACTCGGAGTTGGACCCCTCACAACCCACACTACTTCTGGCATTGCCGTCGACGACGATTCCCCATCACCTAGTGTCTCTATACCAACGACAAACTTACCCAACCCAACGACACATTTCCAGACTCACACAATGTCCCAAACCCAGCAGGCTTCGGCCAGTACGACTCTCACCAGCGGTGGTGCTGGAGGAGGAGCACCCAACCCACCTAGCGGGAGCGCGCCCGTGCCATCTGGTAGCGGTGGCGGTGGCGGTGGCGGTGGCGGTGGCGGTGGCGGTGGCGGTGGCGGTGGCGGTGGCGGTGGCGGTGGCACCGCACCAGGAGGAGCAGCGCCAGTAGCGCCAGCCCCCGGGGGAAACGGACGACTGGGAGGAAACCCCCCTCCCGAGTTCACTGGGGTCAGAGACGAGAGCAAGGCTTTCTTGCGAGCGTTTCGACTCTACAAGGAAATGAACCCCACCGTCGATCAGCTGTCGATCCCGGCCTCGCGAGCCATGACTTTCCTGTCGTACATCCGAGGCCCATTAGTAAACGACTGGGTTGATGAACAGGCACAATGGTTGGAGGATCAGATCGCGGCAGGAGTCCTCCGACAAAACGAAGTCTTATGGACTACCGTCAGAGACCGGTTCGTACAGGCCTACACCGATACATCCGAACAAACCAACGCCCGCAAAGCCCTCCAAACCCTCACGATGAAGGGAGGAGATATTGACACCTACGTCGCAACGTTCCAGAACCTTGTCACGAAAGCAGGGTACAACCCTGACGAAGCCACGACGTTGGAGTTGTTCCAAGATGGCCTACCAAACCAGTTAGTAGTCAACGCTGTCCGCTTCCAGCACCCTGTCAATTGGGAGCAGTGGAAAGCGGCCGCCCGATTGCAGCAGGCTGAATATCTTATCCTTAAGGATCGCCTCGGCAAGGGAAAACCCCAGCGAAAGAAGGGCGGCCAAAGCCGCGAGCAGTGGGTGCAAGCCCTCAAAGGAACACGCGACCCCAACGCCATGGACGTTGGACGCGCCAGAGCCTCCGTGGCCCTCACCGATACCGACAAAGCCCGCCTTCAGAAGGAGGGAAGATGTTTTAGATGCCAAGCGCAAGGACACATCTCGCGTAACTGTCCTCAAAAGGGCGTGCGAGTGGCTGCCACTACGTCTGCCATGGCGCCACCCCCCATGTCCCCGCGATCACCAGCCCCGACTCCCTCGGGTTCAAGTTTATCAGCTCCCGCCGTCTCTTCTTTCGCCATACAATCTAGTCGCGTACTATCGAATGAAGAGCAGGCGGATCTACAGATCGCAGCGATGAAGGCACAAACTCAGGAGGTACGAGACCTCATGGTGGAGAAGCTGTTCGGACGGGAGGATTTTCTCGACGCTTGAACCCGGCGGCCTGGGCTAGAGCATTAAACTTGAACGTGTACACTAGCAGATATCGATCTATGCGAATCCCAGTTCTGTTCAAATCTGCACACGCAACGGCCGAACGACAAGTCTTGATCGACTCGGGAGCTACCGACAATTTCATATGCTCCTCACTCTTAAAGCGACTCCAAATCGGGACGCGGGAAGTAACACACCCTATCCGCATTTGGAATGTAGACGGCACCCACAATCAGGATGGCGCCATCACGCATTACACCGATCTCACCATACGAACAGGGAAAGAAGAAAGGACGCTTCGCTTCTTGGTTACGAACCTAGGAAGGGACGAAGTGATCCTAGGATACCCTTGGTTCACGGCCTTCGAGCCCGTAATCAAGTGGGGAGACGCGACGCTGAACGAAGAGTTTCAGCCGGTCGTGGTCTCAAGCCTTCACTTGTCAGACGAAGCCACGCCCATGGAAGCCTCCATTCGAGCGTTGGAGACGTATGAACTTGACGAGGAAGCGTGGGAACAGCTCATGGATGACGAGCGGGAACCCCAGATCGCATTTTTAAGGAAAACCACCACGGCTTCTGAGCTAGCACAGCGAGAAGCAGCGAAAGAAGGAACGAACGTTCGAGGAGATGATCCCTGAAGAATACCGACGTCATCGCAACATATTCGATGAAGAAGCATCTCATCGCTTCCCTCCATCTCGCCCCTGGGACCACGCCATAGACCTCCTTCCTAACGCGCCCGCCTCGCTAGATTGTAAAGTTTATCCACTCGCACAAAATGAACAGGAGGCCCTGACCACCTTTCTGAACGAGCAGCTGGCAAAGGGGTATATTCGTTCGTCCAAGTCGCCGTACGCATCTCCCTTCTTCTTTATCAAGAAGAAAGATGGCAAGTTACGCCCGGTCCAGGACTATCGACGATTGAACGAACTTACGGTTCGAAACCACTACCCACTCCCTCTGATCCCGGAGCTCATAGACCGGATACGCGACGCGCGCCTCTATACGAAACTCGACGTTAAGTGGGGATACAATAATGTGTGAGTCAAACTAGGGGATGAGTGGAAGGCCGCCTTTAAGACTAACCAGGGGTTGTACGAACCCCTCGTTATGTACTTCGGGCTCACCAACTCTCCCTCCACGTTCCAAGCGATGATGGATGATACTTTCCGACCACTCACCCTGACAAATGAAGTGATCGTCTACATGGATGATATCTTGATCGCTACGCCTCTCAACTATCCCCACCATCGCGCCGTAGTGCATGAAGTTCTCCGCTTGTGCGAAGAACATGATCTCTACATCAAACCTGAAAAGTGCGAATTTGAAGTACTGGAAGTCGAATACCTGGGGCTGATCATAGGTCATGGCAACCTCCGGATGGACCCCGTAAAGGTACGGGGTATCCGAGAGTGGCCCGCCCCAAGGAATCTCCGCGAAGTACGCGCCTTCCTCGGATTCTGCAACTTCTACCGGCGATTCATCCGTGGTTTTTCCGCACTTGCACGACCCCTACACGACCTCACCCGTAAAGACACCCCGTGGCACTGGGGACAACGAGAACAAGACGCGTTCGACAATGTCAAACGCAGCATCGAACGCGAACCCACACTCCTATTCCCCGACCTCACGAAACCATTCGAACTGGAGGTCGACGCGTCCAACGTTGCCATTGGAGCCGTGCTTAATCAGCTCGGTTCGGATAACAAACTACACCCAGTCGCGTTCCATTCCGAATCCTTCACTCAGGCAGAACGCAACTACGACATTTACGACAGAGAACTGCTGGCAGTCGTTAAGGCCCTACGAGCATGGCATACATATCTGGTTGGCTCCCCCCATAAGATCATCATTCACACCGACCACGCCAACCTTCAGTACTGGAAGGAGCCTAGGAAGATCAGCAGACGAGTCGCGCGCGAGTTCTTGGAACTATCGGAGTACGACTTCCTCTTAAAACACATCTCCGGAGTTAGGAACAGTCGCGCGGACGCCTTGTCGCGAAGAGCGGATTACGCAGCACATGAGGAGGACAACAATGACATTATCGTCCTCCCTGCGGAACGCTTTCTTCGAGCGACGGAGATGTCTATGCACGATATGGACATCTGGACCCAGATATCGCAAAACCTCGACGAAAAAGACGTATTGCGATGGGTCGAGCCCCACAACCTGAAAAAGGTGGGGGGGCTGTGGTGGAAGAATGACGCCTTAGTTGTCGTGGGCGACAACAAGCTTAAACGGGGGGTAATCACCTTTTTCCACGACACGCCTGCCATGGGACACCCAGGAATCGCAAACACTTACGAATTATTACGACGCGACTACTGGTGGCCCAACATGCGCAAAGACGTAGAAGACTATGTCAAAGGATGCGCGGTATGCCAGGCAAACAAAATCAACCCTCACCGTCAAAAACCACACCTATTCCCTATCACCACAGACCCAAACGCAGAACCATTTGAGGTCGTCGCCATGGACTTCATCACCAAACTCCCTCCGTCAGACGGATACGACTCCATACTCACGATCACGGACCACGACTGCTCAAAGGCTTCAATCTTTATTCCGTGTAACGAGTCGATCACAGCAGAGGGAGTGGCGCGACTGTACCTTCATCACGTATACCCACACTACGGCATACCCCGAAAGATTATCACAGACCGAGACCCCCGATTTACTTCCGCATTCATGACCAACCTCTGCAAAGTCCTCGGGATTCGTCAGAATATCTCGTCCGCCTACCACCCCCAGACCGACGGACAGTCCGAACGTACGAACCAGTGGTTGGAACAGTACCTCCGGCACTGGAGCAATGTGCAGCAGGACAATTGGGCGGAAGCCTTACCGGTCGCCCAATTTGCGCATAATGCCTGGCCCAACGCAACCACAAAGGAGTCACCCTTCTCGCTCATCATGGGATGGGAACCACGTACCGTATGGACACCAAAACCCACGTCGTCCCCATCTGTCGAACAGCGCCTAGAAGATATGGTCATTAGGCGACAGCACGCGCAAGATTGTATTAAACATGCGCAAGAACTAATGGCAAAAAGGGGCAAGACGCGCTTCATCCCCTATCATGAAGGCGCAATGGTCTGGTTAGAAGGCACAAACCTCCGAACCTTCTACCCCACCGCAAAACTCGCGCCAAAGTGGCACGGCCCATTCCGAGTGAAACGAGTTCTCTCAGACGTCTCGTACGAACTGGAACTTCCGAACACGTGGAAGATCCACCCCGTCTTCCACGCAAACCTCCTTACGCCATATAAGGAGACGGAACTACATGGCGCAAACTTCACGCGCCCACCTCCGGATCTGATTGATGGAGAAGAAGAGTTCGAAGTGGAGCGCATCTTACAGTCCCGATCACATGGACGAGGGCGCAAACTTCAATTCCTCGTCCAATGGAAGGGCTTCCCAATAAGTGATAGCACATGGGAGCCTCTTGAGAATGTTCGACATGCGCCCGACCTTATCGCCGACTTCTACCACCTAAATCCTACCGCCGAAGGAGCTGGACGAAAGATATAAAACACCCCCGTTTACACCGTCCTTACCCATCTCCCTCTACTCCTCTACCATGACGACCACTCCCGTTGTTTCCACTATCCAAACCCGCCGCCCCGTCGAGATTATTCTCGAAAACCTAACCGTTCCTTCACAGGACCTTGGTGTCCCCTCAGAACCAGAGGGTCGTACGCCATACTCTGTGATTCCTGACTCGCCCCCCCTTCCTGTACTCGCACTCGCCCTTGCATCGTTAACGAAGGAACCTACGCTGCCCGCCGAACCGTCTGAACCTCCCCAAACTCTCGTCATCCCACACTCCGTCGATACACCAGTCACCGTCCACGTTCCCGTCACTCTCACCTACCCACCTGAAACTGTCGCTTCCCTCCCTCCACCACTCTCACCACCCGCTGTTCTTGCCGCTCATATCCCAATCCCGCCATTCCCCGCCGGAATGGACCATACATTCACACCCATCCCTCAGACCCGCATCGTCGAGCCCGACCCCGCCCTCGCCCTCCTAGATGATGAGGAGGACAAGGAGAACGAGGACCCCGGCATCCCCTTCTTCCGCAACGACCCATCACTCCCCACCTTCTTCCCACTCCTGGTCGGGGAGACGGGCACCGTCAAGCAGACGGCACGGTACATCTACTACCGCCATAACTATCAGGAGGTCGTCGGAACGATGGGGAAGGGCCACCCTTGCTACGCATCCCAGGTCTTCCTCAACGAAGTCTGCACCGGTCAGCTGGCTCAACACATCACCGACAACCAGCTGAACATGTTCCACCCCCATGATCCTCGCGCCATCGTGTTGAACGAGGTGCTCGTCGAGTTGCATCAGCCTCGTCTCCATGCTGACATCTCCCGCCTCCGCGAGTGCCTCACGCGGCGGGACGCCATCCGTGTTCGCCAGTCGGATATCTGACGACTGGAGACCGAGCTGACGCGTGACCAGTTCCATTTGGATATGGACTTTTCATCGATCCGGAAGCGTCTTCAATACGCTCGGGCCATCCCCCTCATCGCCGATAAATACGCCGAGCTTCATGCGAGGCCCGTGCGCCCCCGAGGCTCGCTGGAGCCTACCCCCCTTGTCCCCCGTGATGCTGGACCCAGCGAGATGCCCCGCCTTCAAGGGGAAGGTGGCAAGCGTCGACGCAAGTGTTTCCAGTGCAAGTCGGAAGATCACCTAGTGGCGCAGTGTCCTGAGCGACGAGCCCGGGAACCGTGCCAGTGGTGTGGGAGTCGAGCTCATCGGCTCTACGTCTGCCTCATCCGACGTCTCTCCCCTATGACACCGGCGCATCAGGACCCGAACTCTCGTCCTAGGTGGTGCGGGAAGTGCCTGCGGTACGATGCTACACATGAGGAGATCAAGTGCCCCATGTATGAGATGTGTTGGGACTGCGGGGAGAGAGGGCGATTTATGTTTCTACGCCGACACACCTGCCCCCGCACTCCGTCTCCTGTACCCGCTAACATCCCCGCAGAGGAGGATTACGCCTATACCAGCGACTAGTCGAAGTCGTGGCGACTTCGATTCTGACGGAGGGGTAATGTTACAATTTCTGACTCTCGCTTTGGCTGTACGATTACGATACGACCCGGTGACTCGCGCCCCTTGATTCTCGTCTTGCGCCCTACGCCTCGGCGATAGGGTAGGTCGTGGTACGCTTCTCCTGGTCCGCTGACCATTCCTGAAGCCCGCATGACTCCGCGGAATTCCCTCATACTACATATGGTTTTTCCCTTTGTTTACGTTCTAGGACTCTCGACTCACAATCGCGCCATATGTTTGTTGCTCACAAACATCCTGTACTAGTATATAAGTCGCGCCCTACCTAGCTTGTACGGTAGACTTGACTTCTTGTGTAATACCACGTTGTCCTTGCCTCACGAACGACCTTTGACTCGCCTTTGCGCTTGAGTCCATACTTTAGCTCGCCGTTGCGCTTGAGCCTTGCCCCTTTACTATTATCCTCGGTTCCAGGGAAACCGAGCGATACTTGTGCATCATCGAACTGAGCTTTAACCAGCTCGCGCTCTTCCAGTCCCGTTGACTTAACGCGGTACACGTCGTACCTAACGCCCCCGTGGTGGCGTTACAGCCATGCTCGTAGGGCTTTGACCACTGCTAGTAGCTCTCTATCGTAGATGTCGTAGTTGCGTTCCGCCTGACTAAAGGATTCGGAGTGGAATGCGATGGGATGGAGTTTCTGATCCAGGCCGAGCTGATTAAGTACGGCTCCGATGGCAACGTTAGATGCGTCAACTTCTAACTCAAACGGCTTAGTGAGGTCGGGGAATAGAAGCGTAGGTTCGCGTTCAATACTACGCTTGACGTTGTTGAACGCATCTTGTTCTCGTTGCCCCCAGTGCCACGGTGTATCTTTGCGGGTGAGGTCATGTAGGGGTCGCGCAAGTGCGGAAAAACCGCGGATGAATTGTCGGTAGAAGTTGCAAAACCTGAGGAAGGCGTGCACTTCGCGGAGATTCCTTGGGGCTGGCCATTCTCGGATGCCCCGTACTTTAATGGGGTCCATCCGTAGATTCCCGTGGCCTATGATTAGCCCAAGGTATTCGACTTCAAGCACCTCGAACTCGCATTTTTCTGGTTTAATATAAAGGTCGTGTTCTTCGCATAAGCGGAGAACTTCATGCACTATGGCGTGATGATGAAGGTAATCGAGGGGCGTGGCGATTAGAATATCATCCATGTAGACGATTACTTCGTTCGTTAGGGTGAGGGGTCGAAAGATGGCATCCATCATGGCTTGGAACATCGCGGGGGAGTTGGTGAGTCTGAAGTACATGACAAGGGGTTCGTATAGCCCCTGGTTTGTCTTAAATGCAGTTTTCCACTCGTCCTCCTCCTTAACTTGCACATTGTTGTATCCCCACTTAATGTCGAGTTTCGTATATAAGCGGGTGTCTCATATTTGGTCGACAAGTTCGGGGATGAGGGGTAGTGGGTAGTGATTGCGGACTGTGAGTTCGTTCAGCCGCCTATAGTCTTGGACGGGGCGTAGTTTGCCGTCCTTCTTCTTGATGAAGAAGAAGGGGGATGCGTATGGCGACTTGGACGGACGGATATACCCCTTCGCTAGTTGTTCGTTAAGGAAAGTAGTCAGGGCTTCCTGCTCATTCTGTGCGAGCGGGTAAACTTTACAATCCAGCGAGGCGGGGGGCGTTAGGAAGGAGGTCTATGGCATGATCCCAGGGGCGAGACGGAGGGAAGCGGTGAGATGCTTCTTCATCAAAATTTTTACGGTGACGTCTATATTCTTCAGGGATCATTTCTTCAAACGTCTGCTCCTTCTTCTTCGCTGCCTCCTGCTGCGCCAACTCGGAGGCGGTTGTGGTTTTGCGTAAGAACGCGATCTGGGGCTCCCGCTCATCATCCATGAGCTGCTCCCACGCTTCCTCGTCAAGTTCATACGTCTCCAATGCCCGAATGGAGGCTTCCATGGGCGTGGCTTCGTCTGACAAGTGAAGACTCGAGATTACGACCGGCTGGAACTCCTCGTTCAGCGTCGCATCTCCCCACTTGATTGCGGGCTCGAAAGCCATGAACCAAGGGTATCCTAGGATTACTTCGTCCCTTCCTAGGTTGGTAACCAGGAAGCAAAGTGTCCTTTCTTCTTTCCCTGTTCGTACGGTGAGGTCGGTGTATTGTGTGATTGCCCCATCTTGGTTATGGGTGCCGTCTACATTCCAAATGCAGATGGGGTGAGTAACGTCCCGTGTTCCAATTTGAAGTCGTTTCAGAAGTGAGGAGCATATAAAATTGTCGGTGGCTCCAGAATCAATGAGGACTTGTCGTTCGGCCGTTGCGTGTGCAGATTTAAAGAGAACTGGAATTCGCATGGATCGGTATCTGCTAGTGTACACGTTCAAGTTTAATGCTCTAGCCCAGGCCGCCAGGTTCAAGTGTCGAGAAAATCCTCTCTTCCAAATAGCTTCTCCACCATGAGGTCACATACCTCCTGGGTTTGCGCCTTCATCGCTGTGATCTGTAGATCCGCCTGCTCTTCGTTCGATAATATGCAACTAGATTGTATGGCGAAAGAAGAGATGGCGGGAGCTGGTACACTTGAACTCGAGGGAGTCGCAGCTGATGATCGCGGGGACATGGAGGTTGGCGCCAGGGTAGATGTAGTGGCAGCCACTCGCATGCCCTTTTGAGGACAGTTACGCGAGATGTGCCCTTGCGCACGACATCTAAAACATCGTCCCTCCTTCTGAAGGGAGGCTTTATCGGCATCGGTGAGGGCCACGGAGGCTCTGGCGCGTCCAACATCCATGGCGTTGGGGTCGCGTGTTCCTTTGAGGGCTTGGACCCACTGCTCTCGACTTTGGCTACCCTTCTTTCGCTGGGGCTTCCCCTTGCCGAGGCGGTCCCTGAGAACGAGGTACTCGGCCTGCTGTAGCCAGGTGGCTGCTTTCCACTGTTCCCAGTTAACGGGATGCTGGAAGTGAACAGCGTTAACCACTAACTGGTTTGGCAGTCTGTCTTGGAATAATTCGAGCGTCGTGGCTTCATCAGGGTTGTACCCCACTTTCGTGACAAGGTTCTGGAATGTCGCGACATACGTATCGATGTCGCCTCCCTTCATGGTGAGGGTCTGAAGCGCCTTTCGCGCGTTGGCTTGCTCGGAAGTATTGGTGTAGGCTTGTACGAATCAGTCTTTGATGGTGGTCCATAGGACTTCGTTATTGTGATTGACTCCTGCCGCAACTTGGTCGTCCAACCACTGCACCTGTTCATCTACCCAATCATTCACTAGTGGACCTTGGATGTACGATAGGAAGGTCATGGCTCGCGAGGCCGGGATCGAGAGTTGGTCGACGGTGGGGTTCATTCCTTTGTAGAGGAAGAACGCGTGTAGGAACGCCTTACTCTCATCTCTTACTCCCGTGAACTCGGGAGGAGGGTTTCCTCCCAGGCATCCGTTTCCTCCAGGGGCTGGTGCTACAGGCGCGGCTCCTCCTGGTGCGCCACCAGCGCCACTGCCACTGCCACCACCACTGCCACCGGATGGCGGTATCAGTGCGCCTCCACTTGGCGGATTCGGTACTCCTCCTCCTGAGCCGGGTGCTCCGGAGGCTCCTCCTCCACCGCTAGTGAGGGTTGTGCTAGCCGAGGCTTGTTGGGTCTGAGACATGACATAGGTGGGAAAATATGTTGTTGGGGCAGGTAAGTTTGTCGTGGGTACAGAGACACTAGGTGATGGGGGATCGTCGTCGATAGCAATGCCTGAGGTAGTATGGGTTGTGAGGGGTCCAACTCCAAGTGCCTGGGGTACTATACTGATGGTGTACCACTGGCCTTTCTTTGCGGAGTAATCAATGTACGCCCACTGTCATAGGTCTTCAAGGTAATGGACCTGTCGGTATTTCTGAGTGTTAGGGTGGAAGAGAAAATATCCTTCCACTCCTTCGTATTCCTTCCAAATGACAGCTCCTTTGACTTTATCGGAAAGTTCATCGTCACTGTATCGGTCGATATATTCTGCCTGGAACTGGGATCGGCTACGACTATGAGTCGCCACTGTGAGAGACTTGACTTAATGTAATGCCACCACGGGGGCGTTAGGTACGACATGTACCAAGTCTAAGTCAACGGGATTGGAGAGGTGTGAGTCGGTTAAGACTCAGTTCGATGATGCACAAGTGTCACTCGGTTTCCCTGGAACCGAGTGCAATAGTAGAAGGGCAAGGCTCAAGCGCAATCGGCAAGCTAAAGCGGGGACTCAAGCGCAAAGGTGAGTCAAAGTCGTTCGTGAGGCAGAGACAACGTGGTATTACACAAGAAGTCAAGTCTACCGTACAAGCTAGGTAGGGTGCGACTTATATACTAGTACAGGATGTTTGTGAATAACAAACATATGGCACAATTGTGAGTCAAGAGTCTTAGAACGTAAACAAAGGGAGAGACTGCATATAGTATGAGGGAATTCTGCAGGGTCATGCGGGCCTCAGGAATGGTCAGCGGACGAGGAGAAGCGTACGACGACCTATCCGATCGCCGAGGCGCAAGGCACGAGATAAGAGACGAGAAGCACGAGTCACCAGATCGTATTGTAATCATACAACCAAGTCAGAGAGCAGAAATCGTAACATAGTGGTAGCAGTCCTGCCAGTCCGGCCCCACCCAGTGGCGGTGGTGGTGGCAGTGGAGGTGGTGCGGCACCGGCAGGAGCAGCACCAATGGCACCTGCACCTGGGGGCAACGGACGGTTGGGGGGAAACCCCCCTCCCAAGTTCACAGGAGCAAGGGACAAGAGCAAGGCTTTCTTGCTCGTGTTCCAACTATACAAAGGAATGAATCCCACCGTCGATCAGTTGACCATCCCAGCCTCTCGAGCCATGACATTCCTCTTGTACATTCAAGGCCCACTGGTAGACGATTGGGTAGCCGAGCAAGCCCAGTGGCTGGACGACCAGGTCGTTGCCAGAGTAAACCGCAACAACAAGGTCCTATGGACCACCATCTGAGATTGCTTTGTCCAAGCGTATACCAACACCTCTGAACAGACCAACGTGTGTAAAGCCCTCCAGACCCTCACCATGAAGGGTGAAGATATTGACACATACATCGCGACATTCCAAAATTTAGTCGCAAAGGCCGGGTATAACCCTGACGAAGCTACAACGCTGGAGCTGTTCCAGGATGGGTTGCATAACCAGTTAGTAATCAATGCCATTCGTTTCCAGCACCCTGTCAACTGGGAACAGTGGAAAGCAGCAGCCCAATTACAACAGGCTGAATACCTTATCATCAAGGATCGCCTGGGCAAGGGAAAGCCACAACACAAGAAGGGTGGCCACAGTAGGGACCAGTGGGTCCAGGCCCTCAACAGAACATGCGACCCAAACACCATGGATGTTGGACGTGCCCCAGCCTCCGTGGCACTCACCGACACCGACAAAGCACAGCTTCAAAAGGAGGGACAATGTTTTAGATGTTGCACTCAAGGGCACATCTCATGTAACTGTCCTCAAAAAGGTGTGCGGGTGGCTGCAACTACATCTGCCGTGGCACCAACCCCCCTGCCCTTGAGACCACCAACCGTGACTTCCCCGAGTCCAAGCCTACCAACTCCCGCCGTCTCTTCTTTTGCGATACAATCTAGTTGTGTATTATCAAATGAAGAGCAGGCAGATCTACAGATCACAGCGATGAAGGCACAAACCCAGGAGGTATGAGACCTCATGGTGGAAAAGTTATTCGGACGAGAGGATTTTCTCGACACTTGAACCTGGCGGCCTGGGCTAGAGCATTAAATTTGAACGTGTACACTAGCAGATATTGATCTATGTGAATTCCAGTTTTATTCAAATCTGCACACGCAACGGCCGAATGACAAGTCCTCATTGACTCTGGAGCTACCGATAATTTCATATGCTCCTCCCTTCTGAAACGACTCCAAATTGAGACAAGGGACATCATCCACCCTATCCGCATTTGGAATGTGGATGGCACCCATAACCAAGATGGTGCCATCATGCACTACACGGACCTCACCATACGAACAGGAAAAGAGGAGAGGACACTTCACTTCCTAGTTATGAACCTAGGAAGGGACGAAGTGATCCTAGGGTACCCTTGGTTCATGGCCTTTGAGCCAGCAATCAAGTGGGGAGACACGATGCTGAACAAAGAGTTCCAGCCGGTCATGTGTAACGCCACCACAGGGGCGTTAAGTACGACGTGTACCACGTCTTAAGTCAACGGGATCGGAAGAGCGCGAGTCGGTTAAGACTCAGTTCGATGATGCACAAGTGTCACTCGGTTTCCCTGGAACCGAGTGCAATAGTAGAAAGACAGGGCTCAAGCGCAAAGGCGAGCTTAAAGCAAGGACTCAAGCACAACAGCGAGTCAAGGGCGTTTGTGAGGCAAAGACGATGTGGTATTACACAAGAAGTCAAGTCTACCGTACAAGCTAGGTAGGGCGTGGCTTATATACTAGTACAGGATGTTTGCACGGTGCAAACATATGGCGCAAGTCTGATGCGATCTTACAAGAACGGGAACAAAGGGAATAGTCACATATAGTACAAGGGAATCCCACGGGGTGACGTGTGCCTCAGACATGGTCAGCAGGTGAAACAGAGCATAAAACTGGCCGTCCTATCGCCGAGGCATAGGGTGCAGAATGGAAGCCGAGAAGCGTGAGTCATGGGAACGTGTCGTAAAAGTACAGTAGTTCAGAAGCGCAAAGCAAAGAAGGGGATAAATCGTAACATTACCCCCCCGTCAGAATTGAAGTCGCCACGACTTCAACTAGTCACTGATGTACATGTAGTCCTCCTCTGCGGGGATGTTAGCGGGTACGGGGGACGGAGTGTGTGGACAGGTGTGACGACGCAGGAACATGAAACATCCTCTCTCCCCACAGTCCCAGCACATCTCGTACATGGGACACTTGATCTCCTCGTGCGTGGCGTCATACCTCAGACACTTCCCGCACCACCAAGGGTAGGAACTGGGGTCTACGTGCGTGGGGGTCATGGGCGAGAGACGGTGAATGAGGCAGACGTCTAGTCGGTGGGCCTGACTCCCACACCACTGACATGGCTCCCGGGCTCGCCGCTCCGGATACTGCGCCACCAAGTGGTCCTCCGACTTGCACTGGAAGCACTTGTGCCGACGCTTACTGCCCTCCCCCTGAAGGCGGGGCATCTCGCTAGGCCCAGTGTCGCGAGGGGCGAGGGGAACAGGCTCCGGTGAGCCTTGGGGACGCACAGGCTTCGCATGAAGCTCGGCATACTTGTCGGCGATGAGAGGGATGGCCCGAGCGTACTGGAGACGCTTCCGGACTGATGAAAAGTCCATGTCTAGATGGAACTGATCCCGTGTCAGTTCCGTCTCGAGACGTCGGATGTCCGACTGGCGGGTACAAATGGCGTCTTGACGCGTAAGACATTTGCGGAGACGAGAAATGTCGGCGTGAAGGCGGGGGTTATGGAGTTCGATCAACACTTCACTAAGGACGATGGCGTGGGGGTCGTGGGGATGAAACATGTTTAATTGATTGTCCGTGATGTGTTGTGCGAGTTGGCCGGTGTGGACTTCATTGAGGAAGACCTGCGAGGCATAGTGTTACGATTTCTGTTCTCTGACTTGGTTGTACGATTACGATACGATCCGGTGACTCGTGCTTCTTGTCTCTTATCTTGCATCTTGCGCCTCGGCGATAGGATAGGTTGTTGTACGCTTCTTCTTGTCCGCTAACCATTCCTGAGGCCCACATGACCCTGCGGAATTCCCTCATACTATACGTGGTCTCTCCCTTTGTTCACGTTCTGGGACTCTTGACTCATGATTGCGCCATATGTTTGTTATTCACAAACATCCTGTACTAGTATATAAGTCGCGCCCTACCTAGCTTGTACGGTAGACTTGACTTCTTGTGTAATACCACATCGTCTTTGCCTCATGAACGCTTTGACTCGCCTTTGCACTTGAGTCCCCGCTTTAGCTCGCCTTTGCGCTTGAGCCCTGCCTTCCTACTATTGCACTCAGTTCCAGGGAAACTGAGTGACACTTGTGCATCATCGAACTGAGTCTTAATCGACTCGTGCTCTTCCGATCCCGTTGACTTAGACTCGGTACACGTCGTACCTAACGCCCCTGTGGTGGCGTTACACATAGCAGGGGTGGCCCTTCCCCATAGTTCCGACAACCTCCTGGTAGTTATGGCGGTAATAGATGTATCGCGCTGTCTGTTTGGTAGTGCCTGTCTCGCTGACTAACAGTGGGAAGAAGGTGGGTAGGGCAGGATCGTTGAGGAAAAAGGGGATGCCGGGATTGCTGTTTTCTTTGTCCTCGTCGTCTAGGAGGGCAAGGGCAGGGTCAGGCTCAACGATGCGAGTCTGAGGGATCGGTGTGAAGGTGTGATCCATTCCAGCAGGGAATGGTGGTATCGGGACGTGGGTGGCGAGGACAGCGGGAGGTGATAACGGTGGTGGTGGGGTCAGGGGAATGGTCGCTTCAGGTGGGTAAGTGGGCGTGGCAGGTACATGGACAGTAACGGGGGTGTCGATAGCATACGGGACGATAATGGGTCGAGGGGATTCAGGTAGTTTGGCTGGGGGTGTAGGTTCTGCGGCTACCGAGACGAGGGCAGAGGTGGCAAGTGCGAGAACAGGAAGGGGAGGTGAGTCCGGGACTACTGAGTACGGTGTGTGACCCTCTGGTTCAGAGGGGACACCCAAGTCCTGTGAGGGAACAGTCAGATTTTCGAGAATAATCTTGACTGGACAACAGGTCTGGATGGTAGAGATAACAGGGGTAGTAGTCATGGTAGAGCGAAGGGAAGGGGGAGTCGTTGACTGAGTGAGGTGTGGGGGTGTGTCTTATATCTTTCGTCCAGCCCCTTCGGCGGTAGGGTTTAAGTGATAGAAGTCCGCGATGAGGTCGGGCGCATGTCGGACATTTTCAAGGGGTTCCCACGTGCTATCGCTCATCGGGAAGCCCTTCCACTGGACAAGGAATTGAAGTTTGCGCCCTCTCCCATGTGATCAGGATTGTAAGATGCGCTCCACTTCGAACTCTTCCTCTCCATCAATCAGGTCTGGGGGTGGGTGCGTGAAGTTTGCGCCGTGTAGTTCCGTCTCCTTATATGGTGTGAGGAGGTTTGCATGGAAGACCGGATGTATCTTCCATGTGTTCAGAAGTTCTAGTTCGTACGAGACGTCCGATAAGACTCTCTTGATACGGAACAGCCCGTGACGCTTTGGGGCAAGTTTTGTGGTGGGGTAGAAGGTCCGGAGGTTCGTGCCTTCCAGCCAGACCATGGCGCCTTCTTGATAAGGGATGAATCGTGTTTTGCCTCGTCTTCCCATGAGCTCTTGTGCGTGTTTGATACAGTCTTGCGCATGTTGCCGTCTGATGACCATTTCTTCCAGGCACTGTTCGACGGATGGGGATGATGTGGGTTTCGGCATCCACATGGTACATGGTTCCCATCCCATGATAAGTGAGAAAGGTGATTCCTTTGTGGTCGTGTTGGGCCAAGCATTATGCGCGAATTGGGCAACCGGTAAGGCTTCGGCCCAATTATCCTGCTGCACATTGCTCCAGTGCTAGAGATATTGTTCCAACCATTGGTTCGTTCGCTCCGACTGTCCATCCGTCTGAGGGTGGTAGGCGGACGATATATTCTGGCGGATTCTGAGGACTTTGCAGAGATTGGTCATGAATGCTGATGTGAATCGGGGGTCTCAGTCGGTGATGATCTTTCGGGGGATGCCATAGTGGGGATATACGTGTTGGAGATAGAGGCGTGCCACTCCTTCTGCCGTGATCAACTCGTTACACGGGATGAAGATTGAAGCTTTTGAGCAATCGTGGTCCGTGATGGTAAGTATGGAGTCGTATCCATCTGACGGAGGGAGTTTAGTGATGAAGTCCATGGCAACGACTTCAAATGGTTCAGCGTTTGGGTCTGTGGTGATAGGGAATAGGTGTGGTTTTTGACGGTAAGGGTTGATCTTGTTTGCCTGGCATGTCGCACATCCTTTGACATAGTCCTCTACGTCTTTGTGCATGTTGGGCCACCAGTAGTCACGTCACAGTAACTCATAAGTGTTTGCGATTCCTGGGTGTCCCATGGCGGGTGTATCGTGGAAAAAGGTAATTACCCCCCGTTTAAGATCGTTGTCGCCCACAACAACTAATGCGTCGTTCTTCCACCACAGTCCCCCCACCTTTTTCAGGTTATGGGGCTCAACCCATCGCAGCACGTCCTTCTCGTCAAGGTTCTGCGATATTTGGGTCCAAATATCCATATCGTGCATGGACATTTCCGTCGCTCGAAGGAAGCGCTCCGCAGGGAGGACAATAATGTCATTGTTGCCCTCCTCGTGTGTCACGTAGTCCGCTCTTCGCGACAAGGCATCCGCGCGACTGTTCCTTACTCCGGAGATGTGTTTTAGAAGGAAGTCATATTCCGAGAGTTCTAGGAATTTGCGCGCGACCCGTCTGCTGATCTTTCTAGGTTCTTTCCAATACTGGAGGTTGGCGTGGTCGGTGTGGATGATAATCTTATGGGGGGACCCTGATGAGGTACGTGCGCCATGCTTGTAGAGCCTTAACGACCGCTAGCAACTCTCTATCATAAATGTCGTAGTTGCGTTCCGTCTGACTGAAGGACTCGGAGTGGAATGTGACGGGGTGTAGTTTTTGATCTGGGCTGAGCTGATTAAGCACAGCTCCGATGGCAACGTTGGACGCGTCAACTTCTAGTTCGAATGGTTTTGTGAGGTCGGGGAATAGCAGTGTGGGTTCACGTTTGATGCTGTGTTTGACGTTATTGAACGCGTCTTGCTCTTGTTGTCCCCAGTGCCATGGGGTGTCTTTATGGGTGAGGTCATGCAACGGTCTCGCGAGTGCGGAGAAACCTCAGATAAATCTTTGGTAGATGTAACGCCACCACAGGGGCGTTAGGCACAACGTGTACCGCGTTTAAGTCAATGGGATCGGAAGAGGCGAGTCGATTAAGACTCAGTTCGAGGATGCACAAGTATCACTTGGTCTCCCTGGAACCAAGGATAATAGTAGAGGCACAGGGCTCAAGCGCAAAAGGCGAGCAACAGATTGACTCAAGCGCACTGGCGAGTCGAGGTTCGTTCGTGAGGCAAAGACGATGTGGTATTACACAAGAAGTCAAGTCTACCGTACAAGCTAGGTAAGGCGTGACTTATATACTAATACAGGATGTTTGTGAGTAACAAACATATGGCGCGATCATGAGTCAAAAGTCCGAGACTGTAAACAAAGGGAGAAACCACATATAGTATGAGGGAATTCCGTGGGGTCATGCGGGCCTCAGGAATGGTCAGTGGACAAGGAGAAGCATGCGACGACCTATCCTATCGCCGAGGCGCAAGGTGCGAGATAAGAGTCGAGAAGCGCGAGTCACCGGATCGTATTGTAATCGTACAGCCAAGTCAGAAAGCAGAAATCGTAACAGTAGAAGTTGCAGAACCCAAGGAACGCGTGTACTTCGTGGAGGTTTCTCGGGGCTGGCCACTCTCGGATGCCTCGTACTTTAACGGGGTCCATCCTTAGATTTCTGTGGCCTATGATCAACCCGAGATATTCAACTTCAAGCACTTCGAACTCGCATTTCTCTGGTTTGATGTAAAGGTCATGTTCTTCGCACAAGCGGAGAACTTTGTGTACGATGGTGCGATGATGAGGGTAGTTGAGGGGCGTGGCGATCAGAATATCGTCCATGTAGACGATCACTTCGTTCGTCAGGGTGAGGGGTCGAAAAATGGTATCCATCATGGCTTGGAACGTAGCGGGGGAGTTGGTGAGTCCAAAGTACATGACAAGGGGTTCGTACAGCCCTTGATTCGTTTTGAATGCGGCTTTCCACTCGTCCTCCGGTTTGACTCGCACATTGTTATACCCCCACTTAATGTCGAGTTTCGTGTATAGGCGTGCGTTTCATATTCGATCAACAAGTTTGGGGATGAGGGGTAGTGGGTAGTGATTGTGGACTGTAAGCTCATTCAGCCGCCTGTAGTCTTGGACAGGGCGTAGTTTGCCGTCCTTCTTCTTGATGAAGAAGAAGGGGGATGTGTACGGCGACTTGGATGGGCGGATATACCCCTTTGCCAGTTGTTTGTTGAGGAAGGTGGTTAAAGCTTCCTGTTCGTTCAGTGCGAGTGGGTAGACTTTGCAGTCTAGCGAAGCGGGGGCGTTAGGAAGGAGGTCTATAGCGTGATCCCAGGGACGGGAAGGTGGAAATCGATGAGACGCTTCCTCGTTGAAGATTTTACGATGGCGTCTATACTCCTCTGGGATCATCTCCTCGAATGTGCGCTCTTTCTTCTTTGCCGCTTCTTGCTGCGCTAACTCTGAGGTGGTTGTGGTCTTCCTTAAGAATGCGATTTGGGGCTCAGCGCTCCTCATCCATGAGTTGCTCCCATGCTTCCTCGTCAAGTTCATACATCTCCAATGCCCGAATGGAAGCTTCTATGGGCGTGGCTTCGTCTGACAAGTGAAGGCTCGAGATCACGACTGGCTGGAACTCCTCGTTCAGCATCGTGTCCCCCCACTTGATCACGGGCTCAAAGGCCGTGAACCAAGGGTATCCTAGGATCACTTCGTCCCTTCCTAGGTTAGTAACCAAGAAGCGAAGTGTCCTTTCTTCTTTCCCCGTTCGTACGGTGAGATCGGTATATTGCATAATTGCACCATCTTGGTTGTGGGTGCCGTCTACATTCCAAATGCGGATAGGGTGAGTAACGTCCCTTGTTCCAATTTGGAGTCGTTTCAAAAGTGAGGAGCATATGAAGTTGTCGGTAGCTCCAGAGTCGATGAGGACTTGTCGTTCGGCCGTTGCGTGTGCAGATTTGAAAAGAACTGGGATTTGCATAGATCGGTATCTGCTAGTGTACACGTTCAAATTTAAAGCTCTAGCCCAGGCCACCGGGTTCAAGCGTTGAGAAAATCCTCTCGTCCGAATAACTTTTCTACCATGAGGTCTCATACTTCCTGGGTCTGCACCTTCATCGCTGCGATCTGTAGATCCGCCTGCTCTTCATTCGATAGTATGCGACTAGATTGTATGGCGAAAGAAGAGACGGTGGGAGCTGGTAAACCTGAACCTGAGGGAGTCGCGGCTGATGGTCACAAGGGCATGGAGGTTGGCGCCATGGTAGATGTAGCGGTAGCCACTCGCAAGCCCTTTTGAGGACAGTTACGCGAGATGTGCCCTTGCCCACAACATCTAAAACATTGTCCCTCCTTCTGAAGGGAGGCTTTGTCGGCGTCAGTGAGGGCCACGGAGGCTCTGGCACGTCCAACATCCATGGTGTTGGGGTCGCGGGTTCCTTTGAGGGCTTGGACCCACTGCTCTTGACTTTGGCCACCCTTCTTTCGCTGGGGCTTTCCTTTGCCGAGACGGTCCTTTAAAACGAGGTATTCAGCTTGCTGCAGTCAAGCGGCCACCTTCCACTGCTCCCAATTGACTGGGTGCTGGAAGCGGACAGCATTAATGACTAACTGATTAGGTAGCCCATCCTGGAACAACTCCAGTGTCGTGGCTTCGTCGGGGTTGTACCCTGCTTTCGTGACAAGGTTTTGAAATGGCGCCACATACGTATCGATGTCACCCCCCTTCATGGTGAGATTTTGAAGCGCCTTACGCGCGTTGGCTTGTTCGGAAGTGTCGGTATAGGCCTGCACAAACCGATCTCTGACGGTGGCCCATAAGACTTCGTTGTTTCAGTTGACTCCTGCCGCAATTTGGTCCTCCAACCATTGTGCCTGCTCATCGACCCAGTCGTTTACTAGTGGGCCTCGGATATACGATAGGAACGTCATGGCTCGCGAGGCAGGGATTGCGAGTTGATCGACGGTGGCGTTCATTTCCTTGTAGAGTTGAAATGCGTGCAAGAAGGCTTTACTTTCATCCCTCGCTCCTGTGAACTCGGGAGGGGGGTTTCCTCCTAGTCGACCATTTCCTCCTGGTGCTGGCGCTATTAGCGCAGCTCCTCCTGCCGCCCCACCACCGCCACCACCACCGCCACCACCACTGCCACCGCCACCGCCACTGCCACCGCCACTGCCACTGCCACCACCACCACCACCACCACCAGATGGTGGTACAGGCGCGCTGCTACTTGGTGGGTTTGGTGCTCCTCCTCCGGAGCCTGGCGCTCCACTGGATCCCCCTCCTCCAACTCCGCCGCTGGTGAGGGTCGTACTGGCCGAAGCCTGTTGGGTTTGAGACATCACGTAAGTTGGGAAGTGTGTTGTCGGGATGGGTAAGTTTGTCGTGGGTATGGAGACACTAGGTGATGGAGGTTCATCGTCAACGGCAATGCCAGAAATGGTGCGAGTTGTAAGAGGTCCGACTCCAAGTGCCTGGGGTACTATGCTGATGGTGTACCACTGGCCTTTCTTTGCGGAGTAGTCAATATACGCCCACTGTCGTAGGTCCTCGAGATAGTGGACCTGTCGGTACTTCTGAGTGTTAGGGTGGAAGAGAAAATATCCTTCCACTCCTTCGTGTTCCTTCCAAATGACGGTTCCTTTGACTTTATCGGAAAGCTCGTCGTCGCTGTATCGGTCGATGTATTCTGCTTGGAACTGGGATCGGCTGCGACTGTGGGTCGCCACTGTGAGAGACTTGACTTAATGTAACGCCACCACAGGGGCATTAAGTACGATGTGTACCGCGTCTTAAGTCAATGGGATCGGAAGAGCGCAAGTCGGTTAAGACTCAGTTTGATGATGCACAAGTGTCACTCGGTTTCCCTGGAACCGAGTGCAATAGTAGAAAGACAGGGCTCAAGCGCAAAGGCAAGCTTAAAGCAAGGACTCAAGCGCAACGGCGAGTCAAGGGCATTCGTGAGGCAAAGACGATGTGGTATTACACAAGAAGTCAAGTCTACCGTACAAGCTAGGTAGGGCGTGGCTTATATACTAGTACAGGATGTTTGCACAGTGCAAACATATGGCGCGAGTCTGATGCAATCTTACAAGAACGGGAACAAAGGGAATAGTCACATATAGTACAAGGGAATCCTGTGGGGCGACGCGTGCCTCAGACATGGTCAGCAGGTGAAACGGAGCGTAAAACTGGCCGTCCTATCGCCGAGGCGTAGGGTGCGGAATGGAAGCTGAGAAGCGCGAGTCATGGGAACATGTCATAAAAGTACAGTAGTTCAGAAGCACAAAGCAAAGAAGGGGATAAATCGTAACATCATGGTCTTGAGCCTTCACTTGTCAGATGAAGCCACGCCCATAGAAGCTTCCATCCAGGCGTTGGAGACATATGAACTTGACGAGGAAGCGTGGGAGCAACTCATAGACGATGAGCAGGAGCCCCAAATCGTGTTTTTGGGTAAAACCACAACCGCCTCTGAACTAGCACAACGAGAGGCGGCAAAGAAGAAAGAGCGCACATTCGAAGAGATGATTCCAGAAGAGTACAGACACCATCGTAAAATCTTCAGCGAAGAGGCGTCCCACCAATTTCCCCCTTCCTGCATCTGGGACCACGCGATAGATCTCCTCCCCAACGCCCCTGCTTCACTAGACTGCAAGGTCTATCCACTTGCACAAAATGAACAGGAAGCGTTGACCACCTTCCTCACTGAACAACTAGAGAAGGGGCATATCCGTCCATCTAAGTTGCCATACGCATCCCCCTTCTTCTTCATAAAAAAGAAAGACGGCAAACTTTGCCCCATCCAGGACTACCAGCGATTAAACGAACTCACCGTCCGCAACCATTACCCACTTCCTCTAATCCCAGAACTCATTGATCAAATATGCGACGCACAGCCTGTATTCGAAGCTCGACATTAAATGGGGGTACAATAACGTCCAAGTCAAACCGGAGGACGAGTGGAAAGCCATGTTCAAGACCAACCAGGGGCTATGTGAGCCCCTCGTCATGTACTTTGGGCTTACAAACTCTCCCTCCACGTTCCAAGCCATGATGAACGCGATCTTCCAACCCCTTGTCCTCACCAACAAAGTAATCGTCTACATGGACAACATTCTGATCGCCACACCCCTCAACTATCCCCACCATCGCGCAGTTCTGCACGAGGTTCTTCGCTTATGCGAAGAACATGACCTTTACATCAAACCGGAGAAGTGCGAGTTCGAAGTACTAGAAGTGGAATACCTCAGGCTGATAATTGGCCACAGAAACCTGTGCATGGACCCCATTAAAGTACAGGGCATCCGGGAATGGCCAGCCCCAAGGAATCTCTGCAAAGTACGTGCCTTCCTTGGCTTTTGCAACTTTTACTGGCAGTTCATTTGAGGCTTCTCTACACTTGCATGCCCCCTGCATGACCTCACCCACAAAGATACACTGTGGCACTGGGAACAGAAGGAACAAGACACCTTTAGCAACATCAAACGTTGCATTGAATGAGAACCCGCACTATTATTCCCCAACCTCACGAAACTGTTTGAACTAGAAGTCGATGCGTCCAATGTCGCCATTGGAGCAGTACTTAATCAACTCGGCCCGGACCAAAAGCTACACCCTGTCACATTCCACTCTGAATCCTTTAGCCAAGCAGAACATAACTACGACATTTATGACCGAGAATTGCTGGCTGTTGTCAAATCCCTACATGCGTGGTGCACATACCTAGTCAGCTCCCCTCATAAGATCATCATCCATTCCAACCACGCCAACCTCCAATACTGGAAGGAGCCCAGAAAAATCAGTCGATGAGTAGCACGCAAATTCTTGGAGCTTTCAGAATACGACTTCCTCCTGAAACATGTTTCTGGAGCCAAGAATGGTCGTGCCGATGCTTTGTCATGAAGAGCGGACTACACGACCGGCGAAGAGGACAACAATGACATTATTGTCCTCCCCACGGAACACTTTCTTCACGATATGGACATCTGGACCCAGGTATCGCAGAACCTTGATGAGAAGGATGTGTTGCGATGGGTTGAGCCCCATAACCTGAAAAAGGTGGGGGGGCTGTGGTGGATGAATGACGCATTGGTTGTCGTGGGTGACAACAATCTTAAACAGGGGGTAATCACCTTTTTCCATGACACACCAGCCATGGGACACCCTGGAATTGCGAACACCTACGAACTATTACAATGCGACTATTGGTGGCCCAACATGCGCAAAGATGTGGAAGACTACGTCAAAGGATGTGCAACGTGTCAAGCAAACAAAATCAACCCCCACTGTCAAAAACCACATCTATTCCCCATCACCACAGATCCAAACACTGAACCCTTCAAAGTCGTTGCCATGGACTTCATCACTAAACTTCCCCCATCGAATGGGTATGACTCTATACTCATGATCACAGACCACGACTGCTCAAAGGCCTCAATTTTCATCCCCTGCATTGAGTCAATCACGGCAGAAGGAGTGGCACGACACTACCTCCACCACATATATCCACATTACAGCATCCCCTGAAAGATTATTACAGACCGAGATCCCCGGTTCACCTCCACCTTCATGACCAACCTCTGCAAAGTTCTAGGCATCTGCCAAAACATATCCTCCACCTGCCACCCCCAGACCAACAGACAATCAGAACACACCAACCAATGGCTAGAGCAGTATCTCCGGCACTGGAGTAATGTGCAGCAGGATAGCTGGGCTGAGGCCCTACCAGTTACCCAGTTCGCACACAATGCCTGGCCTAACATGACGACAAAAGAATCCCCCTTCTTGCTTATCATGGGATGGGAGCCATGCACCATGTGGACACCAAAACCCACGTCATCCCCATCCGCCGACCATCATCTAAAAGAAATGTTCATCAGACAACAACATGCACAAGATTGCATCAAACACGCACAAGAACTGATGGGAAGACAGGGTAAGACATGGTTCATCCCTTACCAAGAAGGCGCAATGGTCTGGCTGGAGGGAACAAATCTCCGGACCTTTTACCCCACTACAAAGCTTGCCCCAAAATGTCACGGCCCGTTCTGAGTGAAACAAGTTCTCTCAGATGTCTCATATGAACAGAACTTCCAAACACATGGAAGATACATCTGGTCTTCCATGCGAATCTCCTCACGCCATATAAGGAGATGGAATTACATGGCGCAAACTTCACGTGCCCCCCCCCCCAGATCTGATTGATGGGGAAGAAGAGTTTGAAGTGGAGCATATCCTGCAATCTCGATCTTACGGACGAGGGCGCAAACTCCAATTCCTCATCCAATGGAAGGGCTTCCCAATAAGTGATAGCACGTGGGAGCCCCTGGAAAATGTCCGACATGTGCCTGACTGTATTGCTGACTTCTATCACCTAAATCCTACCGCCGAAGGGGCTGGGCGAAAGATATAAAGTACACCCCATCCACATTCCATCAGCTGCATTCCCCTTCCTCAGCTCTACCATGACCACTACTCCTGTCATCTCTATGATCCAAACCTGCCGTCCCGTCAAGACTCGAGAATCTGACCGTTCCCTCACAGGACTTTGGTGTCCCCTCCGAACCTGAGGGTCGTACGCCGTACTCTGTGATCCCTGACTCACCACCCCTTCCCATCCTTGCCCTTGCTACCACTGCGCTCACCACATTACTCGAAGAACTTACACCCCCCGCCGAATCACCCAAATCCCCAGCACCACTGCAACCTTTACCCATCATCGTCCCCTTCTCCATCGACACGCCCATCACTGTACATGCACCAGCCACACCCACTGACCCACACGAGACTGCTGTTGCCGCAACCCCACCCCCACTGCTATCACCTCCCTCCATCCTCGCTGCCCACATCCCAATCCCACCATTCCCCACTGGGATGGATCACACCTTCACACCCATTCCCCAGACACGAACTGTCAAACCCAACCCCGCCCTTGCCCATCTAGACAATGAAGAGGAGGACAAGGAGAACAGCAACCCTGGCATTCCATTCTTCCTCAATGATCCCAACTCTCCGACCTTTTTCCCACTCTTAGTCGGGGAAATAGGCTATCCCAAGCAAACAGCGCGGTATATCTACTACCGCCACAATTACCAGGAGGTCGTCGGAACCATGGGGAAGGGACATCCCTGCTATGCCTCGCAGGTTTTCCTGAACAAAGTTTACACCAGTCAACTGGTGCAGCACATCACTGACAACCAGTTGACTATGTTTCACCCACATGACCCTCATGCTATCGTCCTGAATGAAGTCTTAGTCAAGCTTCATAACCCCCGCCTACACGCAGACATATCCTGCCTCCATGAGTGCCTCACACGTCGGGACGCAGTCCACACTCGCCAGTCAGATATCTGATGACTAGAGATGGAGTTGACACAGGATCAATTCCATCTTGAGTTGGATTTCTCGTCAGTCCAGAAGTGTCTTCAGTACGCTTGGGCTATTCCCCTCATTGCCGACAAGTACGCGGAGCTTCATGCGAAGCCAGTACGCCCGTGAGGCTCACCGGAGCCCACTCCCCTTGCACCTCACGACATTGGACCCAGTGAGATGCCCCATCTCCATGGAGAAGGTGGTGGGCACAAGCGCAGGTGCTTCCAGACCCTGGGACCATGCCATCGAACTCAAACTGGATGCTCCCAATGCTATCGACTGCAAGGTATACCCAATGAACCAAGCAGAAGATAAGGCACTCAAGGAATTTCTGAACGAACAACTGGCAAAAGGATACATCAGACCGTTGAAATCCCTGTATGCATCACCCTTCTTCTTTGTCAAAAAGAAGGACAGAAAACTATGCCCAGTCCAGGATTACCAAATGCTCAACAAATGGACCATACGCAATCAATACCCACTCCCACTCATACCAGAACTCATCACAGACCTCAGTGGCGGATGGATATTCTCCAAGTTTGACATACAATGGGGGTACAACAACATATTGATCAAGGATGGTGACCAGGAAAAGGCAGCCTTCAAGATGAAATATGGATTCTTTGAACCATTGGTTATGTACTTCGGCATGACAAACTCACCATCCATGTTCCAGGTGATGATGAACTACATCCTCAAACCACTTATCAAACTCTTTGAAGCAAAGGGGACAATAATATGGGCATACATGGACGACATCGGCATTGCAACTTCAACAACAGAACAAGATCACATTGACACAGTCCACGCAGTCCTGGATCTACTGGAGTGTTACATTTGGCCCAGAAGTGGACACTGACACTCGGGGATGACACCACGTCAGCAGTATATCATCATGGACTTATGGGATCAGTCAGCCAGGTAAGCTCCGGCACATGTGATTGTGTACGATAACGGATTGGATCATGACTTGATGTGACTCATTCCTAGGATAGCTGTATTAGGATTTGCTCTACTTACGCTATTGGCTAGGATAGTTTGGAGCGGCGCTTGAAAGCCCACGGGTATCTGTATAAGTAGTCGAGTGTGAAGACCAGGATTGCCATCTTGGTCTTCTTCAATACCACCATCTTCGTTGTCTCCTCTTCTCTATAGGGTCCTCCCCCTTTGAAGTGAGTCGCCTCCGGCATATCCCCTTAGACCAGGGATCCCCGTGAGCTCATCCCAAGTTCCCCTTGTGGGCAGTGGACACATATCTGACTGGATCAGTTTGCCATCACGCCTACCTCTACTACAACGAATGTGTAGGATGACCCTACGGTTATATCTACATTGTCGACCACCCCACCTGGACTAGCATCGTCGCTGTCGAAGACCCTCCATCAGGAGTTCCTCAATTGGAGGACATCCATGCATTCATCGCATTGAACGGGGACCTTGCCCCTCATCCAGCTGAGTACCCAGATGCCCCTACCAACCGCCTGTGATCGTTTAGGATCGCTGCATCAACCGAGGCCTAAGTCAGGCAAACATCCATGGTAGACGTTACATTAAGACCAAGATCCACTGTGGCCAATCCTAAAACCAAAGACCTTTGGGTGCCCTTCCGCCCCTACTTCATTGAACACTGAGGAGAATGTAACGTTCCCAAGAGATATCTCGAATCAGCCTTCTGGAAAGACGACGCCGAAGTCCCCGGATACGTCACCTACTACATCGACTCACAAAACCGACAACATCTTATCCCAGTTGAGTTCAACTTCAACTTCACCTGTTGGACAGAAATCTGCTGGAGTGACACCAACAACAGATTTCAAGTCACCAAACCTGCATCTACAGCCCTTAACCTTGACATCTTTACCAGCCAAGTAGTCACCCGCGATCAGTGGGGACCCACCGATGGAGAAGAAGAGGAACCAGCCCGATCACCTACTCCCAAGACTCCCGCACCATCTCCATCACTCGCTAGCAACCCTGAGGACATTCGCATCCTCAGAAATGAACAAGAAGAAGAAGCCTTAGAGCTAATTGCTAAGTCCATCCCCACTACTATGAGTCAAACCATCACCCACGAAGAAATGCGAATTGGTACAGCCCTCTTCTACACCAAGTATCCTCGCCACCCTGATGACCTGCCACCCAGGGGAGACCCCAGAGACAACCCAGGCGGAGGCGGAGGTGATGGCCAAGGTGGAGGACCCCCAACAGGAGGAACTCCAGCTGACCCAGTCCAACTCACCGACCAGTTCATCAGAAAAGAGCCACCTATCTTCAAAGGTGACAGAGACAAGGCAGAAGTGTTCTATCGCAATGTAACAGATTCGCAGGGGTCAACAAGTTCAACAGAAGCATTCGCAACCCCTACACCAAAGCCATGATGTTCCTCACTTACATCCAGGGGGACCTCGTCGGCGAATGGGCCGCAAAAACCCAAGAATGGCTTGACAAGCAGACAGACCAGGACGATGCCTGGCTCTGGAACAGCATAGAAATCACCTTCAAAAGCAGTTCCGTGATAATCTGGAACAAGAGAACGCTCGCCTAGAACTCAACAAAGGATTCCGCATGATAGGAGCGGACATTGACAGCTACATAACCTGATTCAAAAAGATGGTCCGCTTAACTGGTTACCATCTAGACGAACCACTGGTTCTCAACAAGTTTACTCGAGGACTGCCCATGGATCTCTACCACAACGCCTACCAGTTCCATGATCCCCAAAATTACTCACAATGGAAGATTGCCATAATCAAGCAACAGAAGAAATACCTTCACATGAAGGCCAGACAAGATGGGTTCAGACGACAACCCGCCCAGCAACGTCCCAAGCAGCAGCAGATGCGCTTCCAGCTGCCTCAAAGGCCCAACCAGCCCACATGGCGACAATACCAAGGCCATCCAGACACCATGGATACCACCCCAGGAAGAATCCGAGCTTGAGTAGCTGAAGTGGGCGATCCAAACCGCCCAGAGCTCAACCATCACGACAATCGCCCACCTTTCCTGGCCAGAGGAGGATTTATCCAACGTGGATGTGGAGGGCGCAGCGTCTTTAATGCTAAGGACATCACTTGTTATAACTGTGGACGCAAAGGCCATTTCTCACGTGAATGCTTTCAGCCTCACCAACAGCGCCAAGGATCCAACAGGCCTCCTCACAGACGGAGTGCCTTCATAGAAGAAGTCCCCACCGCACCACAAAGCGTCGCAAGGGAACCACTCATCAACTTAGACAACTCAGTCGCCCCATCTCAAGATGCCAATTTGCAAGTAACCTCCATACTGGGGAGGATTGCAGAGCTCCAGGAGGAGGCAGGACAGCTAATGAAGGGGCAGGATTTTCAAAGCGCCTGAACCCATTGGCCTGGGTGAGGGCTTCATCATGTAACTCGCAGTTCATAATGCACTATCAATCCATGCACGTTTCAGTTTCGATTCGCACAAGTAACGCAATGGCCAACAAAAACGCACTGGTGGACTCAGGAGCCACCAACAACTTCATACACCCCAACTTCGCCAAAAGAATGGGGATAGGAATCAAGGAACTAGAGTGACCCCATAACATCTGGAATATCGACAGGACACATAACAAAGGGGGCAAGATCACCCATTACACTGATCTAAACATACAAACCGATGGTAAAATCAAGACCATCCCATTTTTCGTCACCGACATAGGAGGAGAAGACATCATCCTCGGGTACCCATGGCTTGCCACCTTCCAACCCAGAATCCACTGGGCCACTGCTACCATGGACACAAAGCAATACCCAGTCATCATATGAACTACCAACCCACTCAGACCCTTCTCCATCAAGGAGGCGGCAGAACAACTACGGCAGACCCTGGAACAGATCATTGACACGGAAAAGGAACACATCCTCGTGGAACTGGAGGAAGAACTCCCTATCCACCTACGAACCATGGCAACAGAACTGGTGATAGACGCACAACAATACATGGAGAAGAAGGAAATCCCGGACAAGTACAAATGACACGCCAAGGTGTTTAGCGAGGAAGAGTCTCATCGCCTTCCTCTTTCCAGACCATGGGATCACACAGTGGAGTTCAAACCAGGAGCACCCGACACTATCGACTGTAAAGTCTACCTGGTAAATCAAGCAGAGGACAAGGCACTCAAAGAATGGTTGGAAGCCGAACTGGCAAAAGGGTACATTCGACCTTCTAAATCCCCATACGCATCCCCCTTCTTCTTCATTAAAAAGAAGGATGGAAAGCTATGACCAGTACAGGACTATCGGACGATCAACAAATGGACCATACGCAACCAGTACCCACTCCCCCTCATACCAGAACTCATCGCAGACCTTAGCAGTGGCAAGATCTTCTCCAAATTTGACGTCCGCTGGGGATACAATAACATACTCATAAAAGACAGCGAACAAGAAAAAGGAGCCTTCAAAATGAAATACAGGCTATTCGAACCACTGGTGATGTACTTCGGGATGACAAACTCGCCGGCTACCTTTCAAGCAATGATGAACTGGATCCTCAAACCAGTTATCGAATACTTCGAGCCAAAGGGAATGATTATATGGGTTTACATGAACAACATCGGCATAGCAACCTCGACCACAGAGCAGGATCACACGGAAGCGATACATGCAATTTTGGACCTACTAGAAGAACACGACCTCTACCTGAAACTGGAGAAATGCACCTTCCACTCTTTGTCCCTTGATTACCTGGGGGTAATCATTGAAAAGGGGGTGATCCGCATGGACCCCATCAAAATTTCAGGTATATGAGAATGGCCCACTCCAAAAACCGTCAAACAGGTGTGATCCTTCCTAGGCTTCTGCAACTTTTACCGCGCTTTCATCCGAAATTTTGCCACACACACATGACCACTCAACAAACTCACGCATAAGGACATGGAATGGACATGGGGAACAGACCAGCAACAGGCTTTTGACAAACTCAAGGAACTCGTAACACAAGAACCAGTACTCAAACACCCGGAACTGGACAAACCTTTTGAACTCAAGGTCGACACATCAGGATATGCAGTAGGAGCAGTACTACTCCAACGAGGCGAAGACAACAAACACCACCCTATCGCATACTATTTGAATACCCTCAACACTGCAGAACGGAATTACGACATCTACGACCTGGAACTACTGGCCATAGTCAAAGCCTTACGCAACTGGAGACAATACCTCGCAGGATCACCACACAAGATCAAAGTATTCTCGGACCACATGAACCTGCAATACTGGAGATCCCCTCAAAAGATCAGTCGACACATAGCCAGGGAAGTACTTGAACTCTCAGAATACGACATAGAAATTCATCACATCAAAGGCACGGCAAATGGACGAGTGGACGCACTGTCTAGAAGACTGGACTACGACCAAGGGGAACATGACAACGAACAAGTCACAGTACTCCCAGACCATATCTTTGTCAGAGCTGCAGAGATCAACACCACGGAAGACCAGACCAGACCAGACAGCACCATAACAATCGTTGAAATGCAACCCACAAACCCAGTGTACGCACAAGATGAGGAAATCATCAGACGATGGGTCGACCTGCACAAGCTGAAGAAAATCGAAAGCACGTGGTACAAAGACAGACAACGCGTAGTCATGGGAGATCAATACGAACGACGACACATCGTCCAAGCCCATCATGACCCACCAGTCCATGGACACCCCGGAATCAGCCAAACAATCAAGATGGTCAAACAATACTATTGGTGGCCCGGCCTACGACAAGAGGTAAAGGATTATGTCAAGGGGTGCGCACTGCCAATGGATCAAGGTCAACAACCACTCTACTTGCGCCCCACTGCAACCCATATTCCCGAAACCGGAAGCGATGCCATTCAAAACTATAGCCTTGGACTTCATCACCAAATTGCCATTAGCAGACAGCTGCGACACCATACTGACAGTCACAGATCACGACTGCACTAAAGCGGCCATATTCATCCCATGCCTGGAAGAGATAAGCGTGGAGGGCACCGCGGCCCTGTACGTGAAACATGTCTTCACCCGATTCGGACTACCAGTGTGCATTATCAGTGATAGGGATCCCCGATTCGCATCCAAATTCACACGCGAACTGTGAAAAATACTCGGAATTGAACAGAACATCTTGACGGCTTACCATCCCAGGACAGACGGCCAATCGGAACGAACAAACCAATGGCTCGAACAATACCTGCGGTTCTGGGTCAACGAACAGCAAGATGATTGGATACAATATCTGCCAATGGCAGAATTCATGCACAATAACTGGCCCAACGAGTCAACAAAGGAATCCCCATTTAACATCCTCATGGGATATAACCCACGCGCCAACTGGATTGATCGACCTTCCCCCATCCCCCAGGTAGCACTTCGCATCCAACAGTTCAGAGAGGCTAGAACGCGCGCCCAGGAACTGATGAAGAAGGCGCAGCAGGGGTGGATCAAACACAAAGATACGCCCAAGTACCAAATCGGAGACCTCGTGTGGCTCAAAGGACGCCACCTATGTACCAATCAGCCAACCACAAAGCTTGCGCCCAGATGACATGGCCCTTTTAAGGTCACTCAGGTGATGTCCGCAGTCAATTACTGCCTAGAACTTCCCACACAGTGGAGCATCCACCCAGTGTTCCATACGGACCTTCTGACTCCCTATTGTGAAACTCCCACACATGGCCCCAACTATCAGTGCCCACCACCGGATCTGGTTGATGGCGAAGAAGAATACAAAGTCGAGAAGATTCTAGACTCTCGGTGCTTTGGCAGGACAAAGAAACTGCAGTATTTGGTCAAGTGGCGTGGATACCCGGACTCCGATAATCAGTGGGTCTCGAAGGATGACATATTCGCTGATGAAGCGATAAGGGAGTTCAAATGTTCAAACCCTGCCAGGGAAACACATATAAGCACAGGACTTTCTCAAGAGATGTTCTCATCTCCCTCTCTTACACTCCCATCTACTCATGTCCCAATCCCCAGTCCAAGTCCACTATGCCCTCGATGACCTGCTCCCCATCTCAGTGCAGCCCAGTGTTATCATTCAGAATGCCCCGCCATCACCATCCCTGTCGCCTGCCCAGTCCGTTCAACCCAGCCCCAGTTGTCCAGTTACCCCCATTCCATCCCTCCTTCCTTCACCAACGCCTCCACATGTAAACACCACTACCACTGAATATCATTCCTGCTCGTCATTTATCTATGGTCAAAAGTCCGTCTTCGCAAACAATGAACTCAACGATATGGTCAAGGAGACCTGCATTTGTATATGGAATACTGTTTGATTCAGGGGTGATCACACTGTCTAAACTAGTCTGGGTGATGCTACACAAACATGAGCAGATAGTCGAGTGAATATGAGGTGGCAGCAACCCACCTGCTGCTCTGTGAGTCAGCTCGAATGCGGGAGAGGGCGCAGGGATGTGGCTCAATACCAAATATTTTGAGCATTTGCGATACAAGTCCAGATGATGCCTAGAAGGGATAAGCCAATTGCGCGAATGGATGGAAGCAAACTACCTGGAAATATGCATTCGCAAAGTGCTCATACTCCCTGTTAAAAAGCACGAGTTCCGGCGGATCGAGGGGTCCTTCCTTTACACAAGTTGTGAGTGAAAGAAAACAGGAAAATAAAATAAAACAAAGGTACTTACGCACAGACCGTGCACAAGTTCCCATCTAAGGTCTCGCCTGTATCCGGATGCTGATACGCTTTATTTTGTCGGAAAATGAGGCGGATATCTGCCATGCGTTGCCCTCTCAACGGGAAGTGCAGAACCTGACTAACCAATGAGAATATGTACAGAGGTGAGAGTAGACGACAAACCTCATGGCCCGCATCTGCCATGGTAGGCTCGTCAATGGGCTCGTTGTCGTTGTTGGACGTGAGATTGCCCACGATTTGTGGCTCCATGAGATCGTCCACATCGCGTGTTGGCCCTACAGGACTGTCGCCATCATCGTCGGCCTCGTATGGGCAGTATGATGAGACATCATCCAGATTGACAGTGGTCTTGGGAATAACGCACTGGTCCACAGTAGACGTACTCGGCGCCTTTTGTTTGACTCTCATTTCTGGAGAACCTGATGATGCCTCTGCCGCTTCAAGAACTTGCTGAGATGGGTAAAGTATACGTCCTGATCACCATACACTGTCAGGGAAGGACACGTGGACAGGTTTGGCAACCTGAGGCTTCAGCACTGCTCCCTGGCCACCAGCAACCCCAAGACCCAAGCTTGAAACTGGAAAGGGGACCGACCCATCGGCGTCATAATTCCAAGACATCTCTGAGGCGTCCTTCAGTGTACCGTCAGGTCGGACGGCATGCCCCAGATCTTGCGGGTTCCAGGACATCGTCAAAAAGGTGAGTCGTGTTCAGATGGGCAAGAACATACCTAATGATACCTTGCTTTTATACAGTCTGGCCTCCCTGATATCAGCATGTTAATATCGCCACAGAGAAAAAAAAAGAGGCGTTAGCATTTGGGGCATTGGGTCTGACTGTCAGAGAGGGCCATGGCTGAACGAATGTCGCAAAGGCTTCTTGGAAGCGCCGGCCCGGAGATGATGTGATCCACCAATCTGGGGCCAGGAGCGCCCATCTCGAATTTTGCGACAAAGGCATATCCCAATAAATGGGTGTTGCCTTGTCTGTAATTAGAGTACAGTACGCCAAGCAGTACACCATAGAGCCCAGATCAGTGAAATTCTGAATACAAGATTGGTGGTGTAGTCACAGTGATTAATGGCTGAGACTCGGAAAGGTGGGTGTTAATGCCCTCATGTTTCATCAGTCTATGACCACCCTTTATCTCCATCATGCTAATGTCCATTTCTACTTAGTATGGATAGAAACGGACATTAGCATGACGGAGATGAAGGGTGGTCATAGACTGATGAAACATGAGGGCATTAACGCCCACCTTTCCAAGTCTCAGCCATTAATCACTGTGACTATGCCACCAATCTTGTATCCTGAATCCTGAATGTCAAACTCTTGGTCTTTATGTTGTAAGAGCACCCGCCTTTCTCAGCCATCAGCACCGTGACCACAGTGTCACCACACCACCAATTCGTGTTTATTGCAAGTCTTTTCTCGTTTCTTTCCCCCTATCCCTCCCCTACTAGGTGTGAGGTATTCCATATCCCTCAAATGGAGTCAAAAGTGCAAAATGCCCAGTATCCCTATGGCTGACATCCGTAACTCATTTGGCGCGGCTTTTGTTGGGTTGCTTATTAATACTGTGTGAGTCCTCCAGACTCCTCAGACGCTTTACCACTCTCCTGAGCTATTGAACTTGTAGGCTCTTTGGTTTTACCATCGTACAAACGTGAGTCGGATCAAACACATTCTCCTTCCTCCCCCTGACTTGCCAAATCTGTGGTTCTCACAGAGGGTTATATTTCTGGTAGGTAGTCCTTGTCTCCAGATGCCACAAAAAACTAACTTGTCCCAGGAAGTATCGGAACAAAGATCCAAAGCTGCTCCAATTTTTTATTTCATTCATAACATGCGTAATCTTGCTTGAGTTCCAGTTCCCAGTTGTAATGTTTTTACTAGATTCATTGACACATTACATATGTTGACATGCGCTTATGTGATCCACTGGTGAGACGGCACTACACGCACTGCCCTCCATTTGCTCACTAAAGTAGGTATCTTGTGCAGAATATCGTCAATGTTGAAAACCTGGAGGATAGTAGTATGTGGTGAGTGACCACTTTGAGGCAGTTGGTTGTTTCTGATCTGTCCCTCAGGGCCTTGAATGTACATCACATCATCACCCTGAACTATCTTACTTCCATGGCCACTCACGCTACTCCCATGGCATTCCGCCTGGTGCAGGTTCAGAATCATTCTTCAAGTTGGTATTCTCCATTCTGAAATCTTTCGCTCACTGATGATCACCGTAGATTGTTATTGGTGCCTCTGTGCAGCTGTTTGTCCTTTGTGCACTGACCCTAACTTGGTACCCTAACTCACTATTTGTTCTGACATGCTGTAGCCACTACGCAAGACAGGTTTACCTCAGTGAGTCTATTTGTCATTTACTGTACTTCCAAGCCACAATTTGATTCTCTACTACTAGTGAGCCAATGTCTCATATGTCCGATTCTGATTGTATGTTATCACAGCTGCCTTACAGAAGGACCGCTGAATCTAGTTTCTCAGACAGTGTTAGTCATCACTGGTTGTGGTAAGTGCTCTTGTTACCCTCTGGGAGGTACATTCATAATTGCCTCCCCCTGCCTTTGTAGCCACTGGAATCTGTGAGTTGTCTGCCTTGCATTTACCATTTCGTCTGTGAATTCTTTTCAAACTTCGCTTGGTTAGTTTTCGCCACAAAACACTGGCAGTGAGTATAGTTCTTCCTTGGACGTATCAAATCAATTTAAACTTGTCATTAGGTTCTCTTGGAACCGATTTGCCAGTGAGCACTCCTTAGTTGTATGTTTCGACTCATACCATATTCACACATGCTAACGGCCTCATAGTGGATGACATATGTCCTATTAGGCACGGTCATTTTGGGGGACATCTTGGTCACCATGTCTATGTGTCAGTATCTCTACCACAAGAGGACCAGGTTTGTGAGGTAAACTTGTCTGGCGCTCATACCGCAGACTCTAGCTGACTTTTGCCATACACAGAGCCGATTCTGTACTTGTATTCCTGATGGCCTATAGCATCAATTCAGGTTTGCTGACAGGGTGTGTTTCTCATCTATGCTGACCAATGACTGAAAAATAACACAAGCAGCCTCCTCAGTGTTGCTACGACCATCACTGTAAGATATTTTCATTGCAGTATTTTCCAATTTCTTATTTTATGACCAGTTCATTGTTTCACCATCGTCTCTGATTTGGCTTGGATGCTCTTGGGCCATGAGTAAATGTACATTTACAGTCGTCCGACGTCCCAGGTGCAGAGACAGTCAACTGACATTGTCCCACAGGTTATGTAAATTCTTTGCTTGCCAGGTAAGGTGTCTATTTGGCGTGTAATCATGGCTCGACTTCTAACTGAAGCCATGCAGATTGAACATTAGAGAGTACCTCCGTGACTGGTCAACCCCTGGCGAGCTGGACAACGCACACAACTTGTCGTTTATCCAGGCTGGGAGTGAGGCTGGGATATTTGTCTCCGTCAAAGATTCGACTGCCAATGTTCCCCCTCAGCCGCATACCTATCATAACTAAATACTCTGAGTCTCTCTCCTGGCCAATATCAGCATTGATTCCCCGTGTTTTACCCTCTATTTCTCTTGTGTGAATACAGCACCCAGTCAGGTCCAAGTAGAAGATGCCAGACGAAGACACCAGATGGACACTTGCCTATTCAATGGCTGCTGTATCTGGTTCTTCGACTCCCACTGCCTGACTGAGTCTCCTCTGCGACTTCAAAATTGACTCTCTTCTCTCTTTTGCAACCTTGTCTACTGATCTCTCATTGTCCTTTTCTAGGCCTTCCCTCCTTTGTGATCGTCTTAGCAACTTTCACAAACTCTAGTGTTTCGTTCTCTCGTCTTGTCAACCTCATTGACTTTGCCCAATCGCCTTTGCACATTCTCAGAATCCCCTTTCCTCCATCTCTTAACTTGTCGTCGTCCCCTTCCATACATTCCCAACTCGCTCGACTTCACGTCGAACCCGATCTTCACCAACCCCGTTTCCTTCACCATCTTCAACTTCGCCCTTCTCACATACGCTTGCTTTCCTACCTCCTCGATCTTGCTTCTCTCCTTCCCTTCGACCGAATCTGTGCATGTAACGATCATTTTGTACACATTCCGGTTTCACCTTGCTCCCGTGGTCTGGGAAAGCCACCTCGTTTCGTCTCGCTTCGTCTTCGCGCTTTGTTTTAGTCTCAGACCTTTCAAGTTGGGCCTTTCCTCTTATCCCCCTTTTTCTCTTTAACCACCCTCTGCTCACGTTTACTCATGCACGCACTTTTGAGCATGTTCAACGTGGTGCACTGGCGGATGGCCATGACTTCGAAATGGCAAAGCTATTGGCGAAACAAGACAGCTGCTTTGTATTCAACACACATTGATGGCAGATATAGAACCTTAACAATGCTTCAAAATTCGAAGTTTTTTTTTTTTGATCTTCGGAATTCTCGAAGGGCACTTTTATTCCATATCTAGCTTCTATTACTTCATGATGGCACTCAGCCCTTGTGACTGTTTCATCTTCGGTTGTTTGAACTTGTTTCAGAGTCGAAGACCCCCGTGCAAAAACACTAGTATCCACGCATGCTCACTTTCTTCTTTACAAATTACAATCATCATCATCACCCTCCGCATTGCCATCTCATGCGTTCCCTGCATCATTATTGTCGTCCTCGTCTATCTCCCTAGTATGGTAGTCCGTGAGGTTCCCCATGAAACATGTATAGTAAACAGTCTGAGTCATGAGAATGGTAAAATTGGTTCAACCACTTGGGTCGATGGAGTCCTTTGAACGAATCACGAGTCAATATCGACGGTATTTAAGCCACAGGTTAGTCCGAGCCACATGACGCAAGCCATGAGAGAACAGAAAAGGTAAAATAAGATACCTCTGAGTGTCTGCCTTACCCAGGAGGCACGGGTGGGGGGGGGCAGATTCCGGGGTAGAAAGTGTGCATGTGGAGTCAAAGAATCGGAGAAACATCTCGGCGCCCTTGCAGGTACCAAGGAGTGACTTGAAAGGAATAGATTCGCAAGGTGTTCCCCTTTCAAATAATATACTGGTAGTAGTATGTGCCCTACAGGCCGGCGATGTCCGCGACATGCTGGTGGGCTGATCCCACTTTGCTGCAGCGTGTCCCAAGCGCATAGAGAAGAAATCTTTGGAGGCAATTGTGACATGGAGTGGATTCGCCGAGGCTGCAAGGGTAGAAACAACGAATAACGACATAGTTGAATTGGCCCCTGATCGATATGATAGGAAGGACTTACTGAGACCAGCACAAGCAACAAGAAGAGTTCTAGCATGTATATAATATACTCATAGCACTATGCGCCTTGCGCAGGCCACCGTGTTGGTGGGGTGGTGGACTGGTCCCGCATTCGCTGTAGCATGCCCCAAGCGCATGGGGTGAAATCTTTGGAGGCAATCATGATATGGAGCGGATTCGCTGGGGCTGCAAGGATGGAAACAATGAGCAACGACGGAATTTGAGTTGACCCCTGATCGATATGATAGGAGGACTTACCGAGACCAGCACAAGCTTGTGCTGGAAGAGTAGTATGTTGTTCTCCTTTTCTTTTTGTTCAGTTGCCGTGGCCTGTTAGCACCACTTCAGCTGTCACGTGATCCTTACATGGAGATACTTCAATATCCCACACCTTCTGATTCTGCACTTTTTTCTGCATTACGGCGATGTCGGTGACCGCTGAGTATTTCGAGTCACTGTACAATTCTGAGTATTCTCAGATCATTGTGGTCAACACCCACCACAGTGAACAGTATTCCCTTCATGCATCAGCAGCAGCTCATTACCAATATCCTCCCTCTGATCCTGACCTTTTGTATGACTCTTTTGGGTATTTTTCAGATGGCCTACTCCAGGGTCAACACATTGTGGTCAACGCCCACCACAGTGAACAGTATCCCCCTCATGCATCAGCAGCAGCTCATTACCAGTATCCTCCCTCTGATCCTGACCCTGCGTATGACTCTTTTGCGTGTTTTACCTCGGACGGCCTACTCCAGGGTCAACACCAACACAACCTGGTTTCCGTTCCTTCTGGCTACTCGCACTATGATGGTTGCCTCTCCAGCGAGTTGGCGTCACATCCCAAGGAGGGGGGCCAAGAGCATACCCATGTTTTCCCCACTCCAGTGGGGACACATGGCCACCTGCATCGTTGACCCCACACGAACGATTTGTTCTGCCTGCAAGACCCCGCCATGTACCCAGGACATATTTCTCCACCACCATATAAGGTTTGTTTGCTGCCTCATGTCCCGTCTCATCTATGCTTACCTCGTGGATAACGACGCCCTCTTCCACCCTCCCTCGCAATACTGGGGCAGCTTGCTTATTCACCTGGCGTGCGTAACCCCATGCCACTTTCCTCATCGTTCTTGTCATCTGATATCGGGATGCCAACGTCGAGCATACACCTCGACACAAACGCAGCAAGCTTGTTGCAAGTACCACCACCAGTGTCGGCACCGAACCCCAAGGCCAGGCAAGGCGTGTTGAAGTTGCTGTCGACAAAACGGAGTGCATGGCAGGCACCAAACCCCAAGGCCGGGCAAGGCATGTTGAAGTTGCCGTTGACAAAATGGAGTGCATGGCGCAAACCTGCGATCGCCTGCTTGTTCTGTCGTGAATGGAAGATTGCATGCGGAGCACCGCCTGTGGGAAGTGCTGACCTGACGTGCAAGTGAGTGGGACCCTCAATTTCTGATCGGCAGATTGGATTGCTAACCCCGATTGCAGCCAGTGTGCACGGCGCTCACACAAGTGTGAATTCCCCCTAATGTTGCGGCGTGGGCTTCATAAGCGTCATGATTAATGGTGGCAGCCACCACAAGGAATCTGAGGATGCAGATTATGTCCCTAATCCATAGTTGTTCGCGATCATCCTTTCCATGTTTCTTTCTTTCTTTCCTTTCTTTCCTTCTCCTGTTATCTTTTCCCATGCATGCACACACACACATTTACCCACACTCGAGAAACGATTTAGGTTTTAATGTCTATTAGGTCAATGCATCTTGATCACTTTGATTTTGCCATTGGTTGGTTAATGCTTGCATCTCTCAACGCTCTGGAATCCCTGTTTACTTGCTCACATTAATTTGCACATCGCATGTTTACGTTAGCACTACGACACCAATTTATGTTCGTCATGAGTCTTCCTATTTCTATTGCTTGAAAGCACTACTACAGTCTGCACAATATGCCGGTCCTTAGTATCGGTATGTTTTTTTTTTGTTTCACATCGTTTCTCACTGGTGTTACAGAGCCATGTCGCTGCCGCCGCTGCCTCGCACACGTCAACTCGTGGCCCCCCACTTCCATCCCTCGCCACATGCAAGTCCTCCACCATCCAAGACTGTAACAGTTCTTCCGGCCCGTTGGGTTGACCCGTAGGTCGCGGTCGTCGAACACTGATCGCGCCGAGGGTTGTAGGCGTTGGAAGGCGTACAACGAGTCGTAATGACAGACAGGAGTTGGCTTCACAGCACAACCCATAGTGGAAAGGGAAAGGTCGCAGTGGCGGGACAGACTCCGAGGGCGCACTGAGGATCATAGAGGGGAATAACATCATCTCCATTATCAGAGGTAGTATAAACTAGGAACCAATGCAACGAAGGGCAAAGGCCAGCAGCTACATGATGAGAAGGAGGAGGAAAGGTGGGAAGAGGGAATCCAAGATGTTTCTAAGATGGGGGTCATAGGGACCATCCATTGTTCTACTTATACGCGTCCAGGGAGCTTTCAAGCTCAGCCCGAACCTTGAGTCAAGTCATGAACCCTAGTACAGCTAACAATAGCAACCAATGGCATAAGGCGCTCTTGGTGTGAGTCAGAGATAAGAGTGCACGAGGCAAGGGTCCAGACCATGACGTCATAGATAAGAGTCCACCGGCAATACAACATACCGGTTCCATAATCACAAGCCAATCCGGGATCACGTGCTCATCCGGACTCTTCTGGAATCTTCTAGAGCAGGTCACGTGCCAGGTCACGTGACGGCCAATTCTTGATATCCCGGGCGCTCGGCGGTTGCCAAGGATTGGCGCTGACAACTTTGGTTGTAAGTTGTCGCTTGCTCCCGAGGACGTCTTCTCCCACGGTCACATGCAAGGGCGCTAAAGGGCAGAACGTGACAAAGACCGTGAGAGACTTGCATGTGTGAAATTAGGCGGCACCGGAGTGGATTGTAGAGTAGTGTCTGTCTGATCCTCCACAGCCTCTCATTCATGACATCCTGGAATTGTGAATTGACATCACTTGATGACATAGGTAGTCGACTACGTTGTTTGGCAGTGCGGTATGCATTCAATTTTCGTCGTGCAGAACAGTGCCGCTAACCTCACACTGGCCCAGCACTCAAAAGAATCCAGGCACGGCTCACTGCTGCTCACATGCCTCATCACAAAGTCCGTAGCACAGATTCTCCTATGTCCATCCCCGTCCAACTTACTCGCCGACCTAGCCACCAATCCGTTATGCCCAGTCTCCGCCGTGCAACCCACAGCGCGAAGACGTAATGATGGGTCTGAGCAGATGCTTCCGTTGTTTGCGTGGCTAATGGTGTCTGCCACCATGCGCAACATCCCGTCTGTGGTGCTCGGGCAAACTTCTGTCAGGAGTGGTGAGATGAAAGGGCACTACATCCGCACCCCTGATGTTGTGCTGCTTGTGCTTGATGCGCATGACAGAGCCGCAGCTGCGGCGAGCTGGTCGAGGTGGAGGTGCAAGGTTGAGGACAAGCGGCTCGTGTTCATGTTCAACAAAATTGGTGCATAGCCGTCTGACACCATCTCCCTACCCTCTCCCATAGACCCAGTGCCGCGTGAGAATGCACAAGACCTCCCTCTACCCCATGATTGCAATGATACTCTTCCCCCCCATGGGCCCAGACCAGTGTCTCTTCTGGCACTGTATCTGCGATCTCCTTCGCCCTTTCGAGGTGTACAAGACTAGCAGGGCACGATGCCTCATTGTTGGACAACATCGGCAAGGTAAGCTTAATTAACACCCTCAAGCATGTAAAGTGAGCCCCTTTCTTTTTTTGTGCCTGCTGAATGGTGAAATATTTTTAAGACGCGCAGGCAAATGTGTGTTCCGTAGCATCCCAGGTGGTAAGACGTATGAAGGAGCTACAATCTGTTCAGCTCAAGCATGTCCTGCAGATGGTTGACTCTCCCGAGACAAGGGAATGCAGTGAAAGGTGGTCAAACTGGAAGATCTTGATGACCCCACCTCCGACTGTGTTCTGTACTCTTCTCATCTCAGCCCCCTTCCAACACTCTTCCACCGCACAGCGCGGAGATCCTTGCACACATACAAGCTGAAGAGCCGATGAATGTGTATAGTCTCTCCATATCCAACACGACACCCGAGTTCACCAAGATGCTCGATCTCCTCAATGCCGGTCTCCTTCCGGTCCTCCTTTTCGTTCCTCATTTTCCCTACTCTCGCCTCCTTGTGCCATCTCCCGGAAGGTTGAATCTTAACCATCCCCAGTCAAGTTTTCCTCATATATGCAGGCGTGCTGGAAACTGAGCAATGATGTCAACTTATAGTTGCGGGCCCAGACACACAGGCGGCATTGACATCAATGGAGTCGTGCAAGCACAGGATTCGAAAGCATCACGTATATTCGTGCCTGAGAGCATGCTAACTAGGTCGAGGTAGAGGAGATGGCATAGTAGAAGGGTAACAGCAAGAGAAAGTGACATTGTGGATGGACTAGGTATGGGGACTGGGCACTGGCATGGGGCAGAGATGGGCGTACTTAACGGTAAAAACTGAGTCAGAAAACAAGTGTTCATCAGGTTCACATCTTTGCTGTCGACAACGAGTGCATGGTCAAAACTATCAGCGAGGTGGACAAAAGCTGTGACAACGCAATAAGTTTGGCATGGCAAGTGGGCGACAGGTGCAGCACGAATGACGATAGCACAAATGAGAGAATGAATGGGACGTACAAGCGCTTGCAAGCCAGGCTAGATTTGAGGACGGGTACGGGTATGGTAGCCTTCGTAAACCCAAGGGTTCAGGGCCAATCATTAACAAAGGGTCCGAACGTGTTCACCTCGTTCACCTGCGGTTCAGCAAAATCTGAGTTTTTCCTGAACCACGAACGGGACCGTCGGTCCAGTTCGGGATAGATGACCAAACCTGAACCCAAGATTGGGTCTGGTCCGGTTAGGCTCGGGTTTGAACCAAAGTTCTGAATTGAACTTTGACACCACTATGTTGAAGTGTCATGTCCCACTGTTATGCGTTCCCTCCATTGTAACTTTCTTCACTGGTACCAGCTGGGGCCAGCTGGGACCAGCTGGTACAACCCCCAAAAGTTAGCCAAAGTTAGCAAGTTGACCAGTTGCCAGGCCATGTCAAATCTTCAACAATCTCCTTACAGAGCGATGACCAGCCAGCAGGACCAGTTCACAAGTTCAACAAGTTGATTAAAATGGCAATTAAGTGTCAGTCATATGATTAGTCATATGATTAGTCATTGTATATTTGCCCAAATCACATTACATCACCAGCACACATATTTGCAGCAGCAGCATAATAATAATAATAATAATAATAAATTGCAATCATTATAACAATAACAATAATAATATTATATTTAATTGGAATTAAATAAATACAAGGAACTAGTCTATTGCTATTGGAAGAATGGCAGCGGCGCGGCAGGGTTGGGGTGTTGCATGCCATGTCAGGGTGGTGTGGGGGTTGGCGGTGGCTGGGGCCTTGCATGCCATGTTGAAGGGGTGTGGCGGGTTGGCAGGGTCTTGCGTGTCATGTTGAGGCGGCATAGCAGGTTGGCGGGGTCTTGCACATCGTGTTGAGGTGGCGTGGGCGTGATGTGGCGGGGTCTTGGTGTGTGTTGGGTTATGGTGGTGGTAAGTCGGCAGGTGGCAGGGTCTTGCGCACCGTGTCAGGATGGTGTAGGGGTTGGTGGTGGCTGGGCCTTGCATGCTGTGTTGAGGCAGTGTGGCAGGTTGGCAGGGTCTTGCATGTTGTGTTGAGGCGGCATGGTGGGTCGGTGGGGTCTTGGCCCGCCATGTTGGGTTGGCGAGGTGGGTTGGCGGTGGTGGGGCAGGATGGAGGTGGCTTGCGTGCACGAATGGCCTGCAATGTGCAGGGTGAGTGGGAAAAAAAAAAACAAAAAAACATATCTTATACATTGGGTCAAAGGTTTTGCATGCCATGTTGGGGTGGTGTGGTGGGTTGGTGGTGGTGGTGTGTTGCAAGCCATGTCGAGGTGGTGTGTTGGGGTGGGGGTGAACGGAAGCAGCTCGCGTGCATGTCCCCAGGGACAGCAATGGCCTGCAATGTTGAAGGTGAGCAGAAAGAAAAAAAAAAGAAAAAAAAAACAGAATGTTATCAAAGGTGGGGCAGCACAGGGTGATCCAGCTAAGATGAGCTGGTCAGGTGACAAGGGGTTTCCAAATAGGGGCCGGTTCAGTCGGCGAGGGAGAATAGACAAGAGCACGAAGTCGATCGAAGACAGAAGTCGAGAGCGATGAACAGGGTGACTAAGGAGCTCACCTTGGAGAGGAAAGGTTGGCACACATGAGAGGGAATAGAAGAGAACTCGATAGATTTATTGATACAATAGAGGCGCATTTTTATACAATTTAAATATGTTTTTATGAGAAATAAAAGTAAAGTAAAGTAAAGATGAACAAAGATGCATGGGCCTGTACAGGGGCATGAAACAGGAGTTGGGAGAGCATACATACAAGGGAATGCGAGGCTGAGAATGTATCATAAAAGGGGTGCGTGTGCCCCTATGAGTCTGACACGAGAATGGTGGTGCTGGAGGCAAAATGGAGTCGGAAATAAACGGCAAAGGCGCAGAATGATAGTCATAAGTCTCATTTTCATTTTCAAATGCGCGGACAACTCTTACCGCTTGCTCGAATGCCTCCATGTTGATCCCTGAAGCTCTCTACCCTCACGCATCATCAAGTTGCTCTATTGCTTGCACGCAACGCTCATGACCCATGTGACCCCCAGGGGGGGCTGCACTCTCAACGAAGTTCCTGTGCAGTGTCGCGTCACCAAAGAGTTCAAGTAATACCACACACACATGGAGGGCGGTTGGGAGGGCAAGAGGGCAAGGTTTGCTTCAAAACGAATATGGTCGGCGTTGATATCTACGTTTACAGACCCCATGACACAGCATGCATGAAGGAGCATGATGCAATTCTTCCAAGAGCAACTCCCAATGCGAAGAGGACACAAGCACAAGGCTCAACAGCAGCGCCACATTCGCGCAGACGTCCGCAGCACACCTGAAGAGCAACTTAGTCAAGAACAACATCAAGGGCAGCAAGGAGCGCAAGTACAAGCCTTATCAGCAGCGCTACCTGCGTGCAGACATCCATGGCACTTTCACAGCTTGGCGACAGCACTTAGTACTCATGGCAATGGTTACAGAACACGCAGCAACATCCATGACACCAGTGGATTGGTGGCAACCTACAATGAGGAGCACTACAAGTCTGGCAGCAGCAACGGTGCCGACATCACGTGGACCTTCGCGGCTCGCGCAAGGGTTCAATACTATTCCAAGCATCAGTACCTGCATTTCCAAGTCCCGCGAAGGCATGCACGACTCATTAGTATCATAGCTACTTTACATGTAAATAAATTTAAATTTAAAATTAACAGCGGCGGCAGGGGTGGCGGTGGCAGTGGCGGCGGGGCCTGAGTTGAAGTTGAAGTTGAAGTTGAAGTTGAATGTGATGATGATGATCGTCGACGGCAAGCTGAGCTTCGCCACCGATGCCTGGACCTCTCCAAACCACAAAGCCTATGTCGCTATCACTGTCCACCTCGAGAACCATGGCCAGCCACTATCAATGCTCCTAGATCTAGTTGATGTGCCGATGTCTCACACAGGTGCCAACCTTGCAATCGCATTTGCAGAGGTTCTGCAGACCTTCGGAATTAAGGAAAAGGTAAGAAAATAAACCATCTATCAGAAATTGATACTCACAGGCAGTCTGGATCCTTAGCATTACGGCCGATAACGCATCAAATAATGACACCATGATCTCCGAGTTGGGTGAGATTATGGATGAGTTCCCTGGAGCGGCGAATCAAACACGCTGCTTTGCGCACACAATAAACATATCAGCAAAGGCAGTTTTGAGACAATTTGACGTACCTAAAAAGAGGGACGGCAAGGAGCTAGATGAGGCGGGCAGGGCGCTTGCTGACTTGGCTGAGGGACTTGATCTTGAAGAGCGCATGGAGCAGGAGACACAGGAGATGGCCAATGGTGATGAGGACGACAAGCCATTGGAGGCCTGGGACGACTTTCGTGGGGGTTTAACAAGGGAAGAAGTGAGACAGTTGGATGTGAGCGTCCAACCCGTGAGATCGATGTTAGTCAAAGTGCATTGGTTAATCTTGACCCTAACCCTACTTCAACTGACTTGTCCAAGCTGCGCAAGCTTGCGTTTGCCCTCAAGAACTTGACTACCAAACTCCTTCTGGCCTGGTACAATACTCTCACCTCCCTCAGACTACCTCATTGAATGATGCCACGTGATGTGACAACCCGCTGGAACTTGACATTTGACATGCTCGTGTTCGCGATCCAGTATCGCACGGCAATCAACTTGATGACTGCCACTCGAAATCTTGGTCTTCGAAAACATGAATTGGTCTCCACGGAGTGGGTCGTCGCAATGAAGCTTTGAGATGTGTTGAAGGTAAGTCTTTTCTCTCTCTCTCTCTTCTCAATCTAACTCTTTTGACTAGATTTTTAAGGACACGACTCTCTTCTTTTCTCAAGGCACCCCAAACCTCGCCACTGTCATCCTGGCTATGGACCACATCAACAAGGTCCTCGCCACGCCTCCCTCCGATAGCTCTCACCAATTTTCTCCCGCTATCTGTGCGGCCCTTGCTGTTGGGAAGAGTGCAATGAATAAGTACTACAACAAAACAGACCACTCCGAGGTGTACCACATGGCCATGGGTGACCCTCTTTTTTTTTTATGCTTGTCTATACTAATTTCCATACCTCTCAGTTCTCCATCCCCACCACAAACTCGAATATTTCAAGAGGCACAACTGGGAAGAAGCCTGGATCAACACGGCTTGTGATATCGTCTGCAATGAGTTTGATCGACAGTATGCCTCGATGGACATACCAGATGGCACGCAGTTGAGTAGTAACAAGGTGTGAAGTCTTGTTTCAATTTGTTTCATTTCTAACTAGCAACTTATTTCCAGACCCTCGGCTTCGTCACAATCGGCGAACATTTTTGATGACCTCCCGGACCTCGCATCCACATCCCCCGACACTCAAGATGAACTTGACCGCTACCTTATGGTGGACATAGAAAACATCAAGGACGGTCTCATGTGGTGGTATGAGAAATCTAAGGCCTTTCCGCATCTCTTCCATATGGCCTGCGATTACCTTTCAATTCCGGGTAAGCATCCTGATCTATTGTCACATGTTCCAGTACTAATACTCCTTTCTAAAGCTACTAGTGTTGCCGTCGAATGTGAGTTCAGCTGGGGCCGCCTTGTCCTTCCCTACGTTCGCAGCCATCTCTCTGTCCAGTCTACCCGCACTCTTATGTGTACTGGCTCTTGGAGCCTCCTCGGGTTGGTTAAGGATGGTGATATCAGTGGGGCACTGGGTGAGGAGGTTGAAGGGGAGGAACCTGAACTCCCTGTAGGCTGGGATTCTATCTTGTAAACTGTCATACTAGTATCTACCCAAATCCATGTCGTTTGTTGAGTTCAAGTTCGAATTCCATGCTGCTCTCAAAGGATTTGCGAATTGTCATGCCAGGTGAAGGCCTTAGGCTGCAACTCATCTTTCTGAGCCTGTGGATGAGATTGCAGACATTCTCCTTTTGGAGATCTTCTGATTGGTATCACACTTGTATTCCTCATTCTGGTGCCGAAATCACGGAAAAGCAGGTGAACCTGTGTGGGTTTGCATACCCACAGTACCTGTCTAAACCTGTTCCCAATACCTGAAAAAACCCATACCCGCAAGTCACAGGTACAGGTTATTCCGGGTATGGGTATGGGTAGCTCCGGTCGACCCCAGGGTTACCCCTGACAATCCCTACTGATATCAGAGTCCGAGTTTCTATCTTGGACAGATGATTTAGATAAGAGTCCAAGGTTCTATCTTGGACAGATGTGTTTACTCAAAGTCTGAGACTCTATCTTGGACAGATGACTTAGATCAGAGTCTGAGTTTCTATCTTGGACAGATTACTTGAATCAGAGTCCAAGACTCTATTTTGGACAGATGACTTAGATCAGAGTCCGAGTTTCTATCTCAGACAGATGACTTATATCATAGTCCAAGTTTTTATCTCGGACAGATGACTTATATCAGAGACCGAGTGTCTATCTCAGACAGATGATTTTGATCAGAGTCCGAGTGTCTATCTCGGACAGATGAATAAGATCAGAGTCCAAGTGTCTATCTCAGAGGGGCAACTTTCATCAGAGTCTGAGACCCTATCTCGGACAGATGACTTGTATCAAAGTCCGAGGTTCTATCTCGGACAGATGTGTTTACTCAGAGTCTGAGACTCATTCTCAGACATATGACTTAGATCAGAGTCTTGAGATAGAATCTCAGATAGATGACCTATATCAGAGTCCAAGTTTCTATCTCGGACATATGAATAAGATCAGAGTCCAAGTGTCTATCTCGGAGGGGCAACTTTCATCAGAGTCCAAGATAGAATCCTGGACAGATGTCTTATATCAGAATCCAAGAGAATATTGGACAGATGTGTTTACTCAGAATCCTTAGGGTTTAGGGTTTAGGGTGGGAGTGAATGAAGCTGAGTGAAGTGAGGCTGAGTGAGCAAAGGTGAAAGGTACCAAGAGTGGTGGGGGCTACCCAGCACTGACCCTTTCACCTTATAGCTCATCAGGGTACCTTTTCAAGAGGAGTTTGAAACCAGCCTTGCTCCACCCGGGGGACTTACGATGTGAGGGATTTCTGTGGGGGTCAACTGAAGGAATGGGGAAACTACTCTGTGACCCTGAAGGGGGTGCCTCCTATTCCTGCCAAGCCAGTCATATCAGACATGCCAGAGCTCATGATAGTGGAATTGGGTTAATGCCATACCTTTGGGGCAGGGAAACATTGGACCAGAGAACTTGAAACGGGGTAAGATGTTCCCATCAGATGCAATCAAGATCATACCGGCATCCGACAGGTGCAGAGCGCCTGTCAAGATCCTGACCCTAGATCACCTTAACTCCATGGGGAGTCCCTGTGCCTTGTTACCATGCGGCCCGAAAGATAACGCTGAAGCGCTAACTCCATGGGGATAGATCCAGATCGGTGCCTAGCTGCCACCTATTTATTGTTTCCCTGCAGTAGGGCCCCCTGCTGCAGCTTTTTCTGATATCCACCAAAACCGAGGTGTGGGCAGCATGGGGCTCTGACAGCAGGCTGATATCTGGCCTGATATTGCCAAATATCACCATGCTCATGCCAGGATCGGATGATCTTTGGTGAATTCCCTTATATGGAAGGTCCTTGTGGGTGCAGTGCAGCTGGCAGGGTGGCCACTGGCCAGTTATCCTGTGCCCATGCTGCTTGTGCTTATGCCACCTCAAACATCAAAATGGTTCTGCCTGGATCGGATGATCTTTGCTCTGGGACCATTTTGGTGAGGGAGTGTGGTGTGATGCCTCTGACACCTCTGATGTTCGCTGATGTACACACATGGGTGGATACAACATGATCCAGTGGTGTGACATCTGGCCACATTGTGTCCATCATCAAAGTGGCTCAAGCAGGATCGGAGGATCTTTGATCACATGTGCTGCATGGGCAGGTGATGCACACCATGGTGCCAATAATTGATGTTGGCCAATCCAGGCACACAGGTGGATGCAGAATGGCCTCAAGTGGGCACCTGTGGCCAAATATTGCCAAATGTCAAAGTGGTTCAGGCTGGATCAGATGATCTTCCGGATGCCCCCTCTGCATGCACTGGCAGTGGCCCACCTGGCAATGGATGACATTGCCTGAGGTTGGCACATGAGTGTGTTCCCCTTGATCAGGACAGGTGATATCTGATCAAATTTTGCTGAACATCAGCATGGTGCAAGCCGGATCAGACAACCTTTGTATGTGATCACAGCCAACCTGTAGTAGGGGTCAATTGGCTGGCATTTGCCAATGTAGACACATGGGTGGGTTCCTCTTGATCAGGACAGGTGAGATCTGATCAAAGTTTGCTGAACATCAGCACAGTGCAAGCTGGATCGGACAATCTTTGTACGTGATCACAGCCAATGTTACGATTTCTGCTTCTACACTCTGACTTGGTTGTACGATTACGATACGATCCGGTGACTTGCGCTTCTTCGATTCTTATCTCGCACCTTGCGCCTCGGCAATAGGATAGGTTGTCGTACGATTCTCCTCATCCGCTGACCATTCCTGAAGCCCGCATGACCCCCGCGGAATTCCCTCATACTATATGCGGTTTCCCTTTGTTTACGTTCTGGGACTCTTGACTCATGATCGTGCCATATGTTTGTCACTCACAAACATCCTGTACTAGTATATAAGTCGCGCCTTACCTAGCTTGTACGGTAGACTTGACTTCTTGTGTAATACCACATCGTCTTCGCCTCACGAACGTCTCAACTCGCCGTTGCGCTTGAGTCCCCGTCTTAGCTCGCCTTTGCACTTGAGCATTGCCTGTCTACTATTGCACTCGGTTCCAGGGAAACCGAGTGACACTTGTGCATCCCCGAACTGAGTCTTAACCGACTCGCGCTCTTCCGATCCCGTTGACTTGGACGCGGTACACGTTGTACCTAACACCCCTGTGGTGGCGTTACATTAAGTCAAGTCTCTCACAGTGGCGACTCACAGTCGTAGCTGATCCCAGTTCCAGGCAGAGTACATCGACCAATACAGTGACGACGAGCTTTCCAATAAAGTCAAAGGAGCCGTCGTTTGGAAGGAACATGAAGGAGTGGAAGGATATTTCCTCTTCCACCCCAATACTCAGAAATACCGACAAGTCCATTACCTTGAAGACTTGCGACAGTGGGCGTACATTGATTACTCCGCAAAGAAAGGCCAGTGGTACACTCTCAGCATAGTACCTCAGGCACTCGGAGTTGGACCCCTTACAACACATACTACTTCAGGCATTGCCATCGACGACGACCCCCCATCCCCTAGTGTCTCGGTACCCACGACAAATCTACCCAACCCAACAACGCACTTTCCTGTCTACGTCATGTCCCAGACTCAACAAGCTTCAGCTAGTACGACTCTCACCAGCAGTGGAGGAGGATCCTCCGGAGCCCCAGGCTCAGGAGGAGGAGCACCGAACCCGCCAAGTGGTGGCGCACCGGTACCACCATCTAGTGGCGGTGGTGGTGGCGGTGGTGGTGGCGGTGGCGGTGGCGGTGGCGGTGGCGCCAGTGGTGCGCCAGGAGGAGCCGCGCCTGTAGCACCAGCCCCCGGAGGAAATGGACGTCTAGGAGGAAACCCCCCTCCCGAGTTCACAGGAGTAAGAGACGAAAGTAAAGCCTTCCTGCGTGCGTTTTTCCTCTACAAAGGGATGAACCCCACCGTCGACCAACTCTCCATCCCCGCCTCACAAGCCATGACTTTCTTGTCGTACATCCGAGGCCCACTCGTAAACGATTGGGTAGACGAACAAGCGCAATGGCTGGACGACCAGATTGTAGCGGGGGTCAATCGCAATAACGAAGTCTTATGGACTACCGTCAGAGACCGATTTGTACAAGTGTACACCGACACTTCAGAACAGGCCAATGCGCGGAAGGCGCTTCAAACCCTCACCATGAAAGGGGGAGACATCGACACGTACGTGGCGACATTCCAAAATCTCGTCACAAAAGCAGGGTATAACCCCGATGAAGCCACGACCCTGGAGTTGTTCCAAGACGGACTACCTAATCAGTTAGTAGTCAATGCTGTCCGCTTCCAACATCCCATCAATTGGGAGCAGTGGAAAGCGGCCGCCCGTTTACAACAAGCTGAATATCTCGTTCTGAAGGACCGCCTCAGTAAAGGCAAACCTCAGCGAAAGAAGGGCAGCCAGAGCCGAGAGCAGTGGGTCCAAGCCCTCAAAGGAACCCGCAACCCCAACGCCATGGATGTTGGACGCGCCAGAGCCTCCGTGGCCCTCACCGACGCCGACAAAGCCTCCCTTCAGAAGGAGGGACGACATTTTAGATGTCGTGCGCAAGGGCACATCTCGCATAACTGTCCTCAAAAGGGCATGCGAGTGGCTGCCGCTACATCTACCATGGCGCCAACCTCCATGTCCTCGCGACCATCAGCCACGACTTCCTCGGGTTCAGGTTTACCAGCTCCTGCCGTCTCTTCTTTCGCCATACAATCTAGTCGCTATACTATCGAACGAAGAGCAGGCGGATCTACAGATCGCAGTCGATGAAGGGCACAGACCCAGGAGGTGCGAGACCTCATGGTGGAAAAATTATTCGGACGAGAGGATTTTCTCGACACTTGAACCCGGCGGCCTGGGCTAGAGCATTAAACTTGAACTGTGTACACTAGCAGATTCCAATCCATGCGAATTCCAGTCCTCTTTAAATCTGCACACGCAATGGCCGAACGACAAGTTCTCATTGATTCCAGAGCTACCGACAATTTCATATGCTCCTCGCTTCTGAAATGACTCCAGATCGGGACAAGGGACTGTTACCCACCCTATCCGTATTTGGAACTGTGGACGGCACCCACAACCAAGATGGTGCGATCACGCAATATACCGACCTCACTGTACGAACAGGGAAAGAAGAAAGGACGCTTCGCTTCCTGGTCACTAACCTAGGAAGGGACGAAGTGATCCTAGGGATACCCTTGGTTTACGGCCTTTGAGCCCGCAATCAAGTGGGGAGATGCGACGCTGAACGAGGAGTTCCAGCCGGTCGTAGTCTCGAGCCTTCACTTGTCAGATGAAGCCACACCCATGGAAGCTTCCATTCGGGCGTTGGAGACGTATGAACTTGACGAGGAAGTGTGGGAGCAGCTCATGGATGAGGAGCGGGAGCCCCAGATCGCATTCTTGAGAAAGATCACGACTACCTCAGAGTTAGCGCAGCAAGAAGCGGCGAAAAAGAAGGAACGCACATTCGAAGAGATGATCCCAGAAGAGTACAGACGCCATTGTAAAATCTTCGACGAAGAAGCGTCCCACCGATTTCCCCCTTCCCACCCCTGGGATCATGCTATAGACCTCCTTCCCACCGCCCCCGCCTCGCTAGACTGTAAAGTCTACCCACTCGTGCAGAATGAGCAGGAAGCCCTGACGACCTTCCTAAATGAACAACTCGCAAAGGGGTATATCTGCCCGTCCAAATCGCCATACGCATCCCCCTTCTTCTTCATCAAGAAGAAAGATGGCAAACTACGTCCCGTCCAAGACTATCGACGGTTAAATGAGCTCACAGTTCGCAACCACTACCCCCTTCCGTTAATCCCTGAGCTCGTTGACCGCATACGGGACGCGCGCCTGTACACAAAACTCGACATTAAATGGGGATACAACAATGTACGGGTCAAAGAAGAGGACGAGTGGAAGGCCACATTTAAAACTAATCAAGGGCTGTATGAACCCCTCGTCATGTACTTCGGACTCACCAACTCCCCCGCTACGTTCCAAGCAATGATGGACGCCATTTTTCGACCCCTCACCCTGACAAACGAAGTAATCGTCTACATGGACGATATTCTAATCGCCACGCCCCTCGACTACCCTCACCATCGTACTATCGTACATGAAGTTCTCCGCTTATGCGAGGAACACGATCTCTATATTAAACCTGAGAAGTGCGAATTCGAGGTACTTGAAGTCAAATACCTTGGGTTAATTATAGGCCATGGGAATCTGCGGATGGACCCCTGTTAAAGTACGAGGCATCCGAGAATGGCCAGCCCCAAGGAATCTCCTGCGAAGTGCGCGCCTTCCTTGGGTTTTGTAACTTCTACCGACGATTCATCCGCGGTTTCTCCACACTTGCACGACCCCTACACGACCTCACCTGCAAAGATACACCGTGGCACTGGGGGCAACGAGAACAAGACGCGTTCAACAATGTCAAGCGTAGTATCGAATGCGAGCCTACGCTTCTATTCCCCGACCTTGCTAAGCCGTTCGAGTTAGAAGTTGACGCATCTAACGTCGCCATCGGAGCCGTACTCAATCAGCTCGGCCCGGACCAGAAGCTCCACCCCGTCGCATTCCACTCCGAATCCTTTAGTCAGGCTGAGCGCAACTATGACATCTACGACAGAGAGTTACTAGCAGTGGTCAAAGCCCTACGAGCATGGCGCACCTACCTAGTCGGCTCCCCTCACAAAATCATCATCCATACCGACCACGCCAACCTTCAGTATTGGAAGGAACCCAGAAAGATCAGCAGACGAGTCGCGCACGAATTCCTAGAACTCTCCGAGTATGACTTCCTCTTAAAGCACATCTCCGGAGTCAGGAACAGTCGCGCGGATGCCCTGTCACGAAGAGCGGACCACGCGGCACAAGAGGAGGACAACAATGACATTATTGTCCTCCCCGCGGATCGCTTCCTTTGAGCGACGGAAATGTCCATGCACAACATGGATATTTGTACCCAGATATCGCAGAACCTCGATGAGAAGGATGTACTGCGATGGGTTGAACCCCATAACCTACGAAAAGTGGGGGGACTATGGTGGAAGAATGACGCGTTAGTTGTCGTGGGCGACAACGACCTTAAACGGGGGGTAATCACCTTTTTCCATGACACGCCTGCCATGGGACACCCAGGAATCGCAAACACCTATGAACTGCTACGACGCGACTACTGGTGGCCCAACATGCGCAAAGATGTAGAAGACTACGTCAAAGGATGCGCGACGTGCCAGGCGAACAAGATCAACCCTCACCGTCAAAAACCACACGTATTCCCCATCACCACAGACCCGAACGCTGAACCATTCGAGGTGGTCGCCATGGACTTCATCACTAAACTCCCCCATCAAACGGATACGACTCCATACTCACCATCACGGACCACGACTGCTCGAAGGCCTCAATCTTCATCCCGTGTAATGAGTCGATCACAGCGGAAGGGGTGGCACGTCTCTACCTCCATCATGTCTATCCTCATTATGGCATTCCCCGAAAGATCATCACGGACCGAGATCCTCGGTTCACGTCCGCCTTCATGACCAATCTCTGCAAAGTCCTCGGAATCCGTCAGAACATATCATCTGCTTACCATCCCCAGACAGACGGACAGTCGGAACGAACGAACCAATGGTTGGAGCAGTACCTCCGGCACTGGAGCAACGTGCAGCAGGATAATTGGGCAGAAGCCTTACCAGTTGCCCAATTCGCGCACAATGCTTGGCCTAATGCGACCACAAAAGAATCACCCTTCTCGCTCATCATGGGATGGGAACCACGCACCATGTGGACACCTAAACCCACGTCATCCCCATCCATCGAACAACGCCTAGAAGAAATGGTCATCAGACGACAGCATGCGCAAGATTGTATCAAACACACGCAAGAACTGATGGGACAATGGGGCAAAACGCGGTTTATCCCTTATCAAGAAGGAGCCCAGGTTTGGCTCGAAGGGACGAACCTTCGTACGTTCTACCCCACTGCAAAACTCGCACCCAAACGACACGGACCATTCCGCATCAAGAAAGTCCTGTCCGATGTGTCGTACGAATTAGAACTCCTGAAAACATGGAAGATACACCCGGTCTTCCATGCGAATCTCCTCACACCATATAAGGAGACGGAGCTACACGGCGTAAACTTCACGCGCCCACCCCCGGATCTGATTGATGGGGAGGAAGAGTTTGAAGTGGAGCGCATCCTGCAGTCCCGATCATATGGGCAAGGGCGCAAACTTCAATTCCTCATCCAATGGAAGGGCTTCCCGATAAGCGACAGCACGTGGGAACCCCTTGAGAACGTTCGACACGCCCCTGACCTCATTGCCGACTTCTATCACCTAAATCCTACCGCCGAAGGGGCTGGGCGAAAGATATAAGACACACCCTATCGATACCCTAACTGTCCCATCCCTATCCTCTGCTCTATCATGACGACCACTCCCATTATTTCCACCGTCCAGACCCGCCGCCCCGTCGAGGTTATCCTCGAAAATATGACTGTCCCTTCACAGGACTTTGGTGTCCCCTCTGAACCTGAGGGTTGTACGCCGTATTCTGTAATCCCTGACTCTCCCCCACTCCCCGTTCTGGCGCTTGCTACCAGTGCTCTCACTAAACTACTCGAAGGAGTCAAACCACCTGCCGAATCCCCTAAGTCCCCCGAGCCGTCACAACCACTACCCATCATTGTCCCTTCCTCTGTCGACACGCCAGTCGCCGTCCATGTTCCTGCCACGCCTACTTACCCACCCGAAACCACCGTTCCCCTCACTCCTCCACCACCATTGTCACCCCCCGCTGTCCTCGCCGCTCATATCCCCATCCCACCATTCCCCGCTGGGATGGATCACACATTCACACCCATCCCTCAGACTCGAGTCGTCAAGCCAGACCCCGCCCTTGCCCTCCTAGATGACGAGGAGGACAAGGAAAATAGTGACCCCGGCATCCCATTTTTCCTCAACGACCCAGCACTCCCCACGTTCTTCCCCCTCCCAGTCGGAGAAACAGGAACTATTAAACAGACAGCGCGATACATTTACTATCGTCACAACTATCAGGAAGTCGTCGGAACCATGGGCAAGGGCCATCCTTGTTACGCGTCGCAGGTGTTCCTCAACAAGGTCTACACCGGTCAGCTGGCGCAACATATCACGGACAACCAGCTGAATATGTTCCACCCCCATGACCCCCGTGCCATTGTGCTTAACGAAGTCTTAGTTGAGCTTCACAACCCCCGTCTCCACGCCGACATCTCCCGCCTCCGCGAATGTCTTACGCGGAGGGATGCTATCCGAGTTCGACAGTCGGATATCCGACGGCTGGAGACTGAGCTGACGCGCGATCAATTCCATCTGGACATGGATTTTTCATCGGTCCGGAAGCGTCTTCAGTATGCTCGAGCAGTCCCCCTCATCGCAGACAAATACGCCGAGCTTCACGCGAAGCCGGTACGTCCGCGCGGTTCGCCAGAACCCGTTCCCCTTGCCCCTCGCGACGCTGGGCCTAGCGAGATGCCTCGCCTTCAAGGAGAAGGCGGTAAGCGTCGATGCAAGTGCTTTCAGTGTAAGTCGGAGGACCATTTGGTGGCGCAGTGTCTGGAGCAACGAGCCCGGGAGCCATGTCAATGGTGTGGGAGTCGAGCTCATCGACTCAATGTCTGTCTTATCCAACGCCTCTCCCCTATGACGCCTGCGCATGCGGATCCACACTCCCGCCCTCGGTGGTGTGGGAAATGTCTGAGGTACGACGCCACACACGAAGAAATCAAGTGTCCTATGTACGAGATGTGTTGGGACTGTGGGGAGAGAGGCCGATTCATGTTCCTGCGCTGTCATACCTGCCCCCGTACTCCATCTCCAGTACCCACCAACGTCCCTGTTGAGGAGGATTACGCTTACATCAGCGACTAGTCGAAGTCATGGCGACTTCGATTCTGACGGGGGGGTAATGTTACGATTTCTGCTTCTACACTCTGACTTGGTTGTACGATTACGATATGATCCGGTGACTTGCGCTTCTCGATTCTTATCTCGCACCTTGCGCCTCGGCGATAGGATAGGTCATCGTACGATTCTCCTTATCCGCTGACCATTCCTGAAGCCCGCATGACCCCACGAAATTCCCTCATACTATATGCGGTTTCCCTTTGTTTACATTCTAGGACTCTTGACTCATGATCGCGCCATATGTTTGTTACTCACAAACATCCTGTACCAGTATATAAGTCGCGCCCTACCTAGCTTGTACGGTAGACTTGACTTCTTGTGTAATACCACATTGTCTTCGCCTCACGAACGCCTCGACTTGCCGTTGCGCTTGAGTCTCTGCTTTAGCTCGCCTTTGCGCTTGAGCCTTGTCTTCTTACTATTGCACTCGGTTCCAGGGAAACCGAGTGACACTTGTGCACCATCGAACTGAGTCTTAATTGACTCGCGCTCTTCCGATCCTGTTGACTTAGACGCCGTACACGTCGTACCTAACGCCCCTGTGGTGGCGTTACAGCCAACCTGTAGTAGGGGTCAATTGGCTGATGTTTGCCAATGTAGACACATGAGTGGATTCCTCTTGATCAGGACAGGTGGGATCTGATCAAATTTTGCTGAACGTTGGCATGGTGCAAGCTGGATCGGACAATCTTTGTACATGATCACAGGCAACTGTAGTAGGGGTCAATTGGTTGATGTTTGCCAATGTAGACACATGGGTGGATTCCTCTTGATCAAGACAGGTGGGATCTGATCAAATTTTGCTGAATGTCAGCATGCATCAAGTGCCTGGAGAAGAAATGCAGTGCTGTAGCATTAATCATCTGTTGAACATAAAGTGTCCAAGAGCAAACTGCAACAACCTTCATCATCAACCCTTTTGAGATTGGCAGGCATATCATTGAGTTCTGCTGTACAAGCAAATTCTTCTTGTTGTCTCCTGAGGAGGTCTGTGTGGCACTGTGTTGGTGTTGTGGAGTCATGCTACTGTGAGTTCCTCATCATTTCACATTTCCTCATTGCAAAGGGCTACATTTCTATACAGGTGCAAGCACACCACCTTCCCACAATCTTCGCACATTTCCTTGCCACCACTGTTCACACCCAACTTGAGTGCAAGTTCTTAGACCATTTTCCTGACAACCTATATGACACTGAAGCCATTTATGATGCCACTTTATATGCTCTTGCATGGCAGCGTGCTGCATCCCTCATAGAACCACTTCATGAGGTTTTGACTCTTTTCACGTCACTGCTAGCATCACTTGAACTGCTCCAGTCACCACTGACGACAGTACATGCATTTCACTTCCCTACAGAGTCCTGACTTCCATCTGCACTATCAAAAGTGTTCAAAAGTCCAGTCTCGTGAACTGGAAAAATACTGGGACTGGACCAGACTGCTCATAGCAACCAGACCTTTAGTTGTGGTTCATCCAGCCTGAGAATTTTACTGGTTGCGGTTCATCCAAATTTGGCAAATGGGTGAACTGCTACAGGGCCAGCTGTTTGGTTCAAACTTGGTTTGCAGTGACCTGTATGACAACAGTGATGAAGGCAATAAGCACAGCAACGATAAAGACATAATAGTGATAATGATGACAAGTGCAATGATGGTGGCAGTGGTGGGCCCTCACAGACAGTAGTTAGATTAGATTTAGTGCACAATGTAACTAGTGTTACTTGTAGCTAATTGAAAATACACTATTACGCTGCGGTTGCAACCAGTTGAAGACTAGTCCTAATGAATTCTGGAGCCCAAAATAGACCAGTCCTAGATGGACTGCGGTCTTGGTCCAGTTGCCCCCCAAATAGGAAATAGTAGCAACTGGTCCCAGTCCCAGTTGCCAGATTGGTGGCCAAAAGACTAGACCAGACTGGACTTTAAAACACTACACTCTAATGTGAGCCCCATGCGACAACACATGCAGCATGTGGCATGCAGTGGTGCAAGCTGCATGATGACTCCTTGCACAACTCTGACTGATGGTGCAAAGATTGTTACGTTCCTTCCGAACGTATCAACCCGACCTGGGTTACTTGTCTGTTTGCTGAGCCTTATGTGCATCGAGGGTCTTCAGGATCCTGTAGGCAACGGCTAGGGCGATCTGCAGTACATGGCCCAGAAGGGCGAAGGTGAAAATGAAGAGAAGAAGTCGGTCTGTGACTCAACTTATAGTGGAATACACTGAACCCGCTACGTCTCGTACGTGTACGCAGGGGCAGAAGGGGGTAGTACTGTGGAGGGACGGGTCTCCAAGGTCGCACAGTAGAGCAGAAAGGGGATCAAGCTGTATACAACCCTATGGCCAGTCTCCGAGGTAGGGGAAGGTATTACACAAGATATCAAAGCTACCATACTAAGATGCATAGCCTACTCTACTTATACTACTCCAGGGGGGCTTTCAAGCTCAGCCTGAATGCCAACTCCTAATACACAGCCACAAACCATAATATGAGTAGCCAATGGCAATAACGTGCATGGCACAAGTCAGAGATTAGGGTTGCGTGTCCAGAACATGAGTCACCGATAACAGAGATAAGGGCCTAGAGGCGCCCCACATGTAAATCCACAGAAATATCATGACATACCAGTCTCAATTCGCATAAGCACAAGTCAAACCCAAGACAAGTCTGGGCACAAGCTCATCCAGCCTCTTCTGGATGATTCTAGGCAGGTCACATGCCAGGGTCACGTGACGGCCAATCCTTCAGGACCTATTCCCAAGGCTCCTGGTAGCAGTTCTCGTGTGGGGAGGGGAATCATTCACTCACCGCACGTCTCAAATGCACATATTCTTCCAGCTGCTCCACTGCAGCATCGATTCTTGCATTGTCTTGAGGCCAAGCCTCACATTGCCAGTCCCACCAAGGGTCCGTAGGCATGCACGCTGATTCCACAATGGGGATATCGGTGGTCAGGGATACGTCACATGGCAAGTCACATGCTGGCGAAGGTGGAATCATGACAAAGATGGTGTGACAATAGCACAATAACAATGGTACAACCACAGTGGCCATTTTTCCGCAGGGAATCACGTCCTCAAAAAGGAAGGTGCCAAGAAAGTCACGTTTCCTCTGTCATCACAAAACGGACATCTCCGAACAACATTTCGAGCCCAGTTTGTTTTACTCTTAGTAAGCGCAAATAAACACATTCCTTTTTATAAAAACGTATTTCCTTAATTGTACATGTTCACCTTGGTCAGCTTCGTATGTTTTTTTTGTTCAAACAACTTAACAAAACATTTAATATATTCTGATTATCTAATTAAGCTACATCTAATTTTTTTCTAAGTCGTACTATGGCGCGTGAAAACGGGCGGGCGCGGTGAGGGGAGACCGCGGGCCCTGCCGTGCGATGCGTGTGGAGGCGGGGACAGTCCGCCCTCGTGCGCCCCTTTCTGCGCCCGGTGGGGGCGGCGCCTTCCCCTCTTGTCCTTTCCGTGCCACCCCGTAGGATGGGAAAGGGCGGCCTCGCACGGCCCCTTTCCGCGCGAATGGGGTGGCGCAGACATGGGGGAAGGGTAGGGGCCGAGGGGATGGGAAACAGCGTGCCCTCTACGCCCCCTTCTGTGCAAACGGGTGGCGCGACAACGGGAGAGGGAGGGTGCCCTCGTGCACCCCCTCCGCGTAAACAGGGGGAAAGGGAAGGGCCGGGTGCGGCGAAGACGGCGGCGTACCTTCGTGCGCCCTCCTTCCGCGCGAACGGGTAGCACGGCCCCGGGGGAATGAGAGGCGGCCGCGTCTTCGTGCGCCCCCCTTCCGCGCGAACTGGTGGCGCGGACAGGGGGAAAAAGAAGGGCCGGGGGCGACAGGGAGAGGGACGGCGCGGCCACGGAGGAAGGAGAGGCGGTGGCGTCGTCGTGCGCCCTACTTCCGCGCGAACGGGGTGGCACGGACAGGGGAATAGGGAGGCGGCGCCGTGCCCTCGTGCACCTCCTTCCCTCGCGGACAGGGGGACCAGGGGGCAATGGGGAGAGCGTACCTCGTGCGCCACCCTTCTGCGCGACGAGGCGGCGCGGACAGGGGGGAAAGGGAGGGGCCGGGGCGACGGGGAGAGGAAGGGCAGCGGCGTGCCCTTGTGCGCTCCTTCCGCGCAAACGGGGGAGCAGGCAGGAAGCGTGGGTGACAGGGAGAGGGCGGCGTGCCCTTGTGCCTTCCGCGCGAACGAGGCGGCACGGACAGGGGGAAAGGGAGGGCCGGGGGCGACAGGGAGAGGGCGGCGGTGTGACCTTGTGTGCCCCCTTCCGCGCAAACGAGGCAGGGGCGGCATGCCATCGTGCGCCCCCCTCCCCTGCACAGGGGGACCGGGGGCAACGGGGAGGCGGCGGCGGGCCTTCGTACGCCCCCTTTCCGCACGAATGGGGGGGCGGGGACTGGGGGTGAAGGGAGGGGCCGAGGACAATGGGGAGAAGGGGGGGGGCACATACCTTCGCGCTCCTCCCGCGCAGATGAGACGGCGTGGGGATGTGGAAGGAGGGGAAAGGGAGGGGGCGGCATAACCCTCGTGCGCCCCTGTGCCCCCTTTCTGCGCGCGAAGAGGCGGCGGTCAATGCGGGGGAAGGGGGAAGGGGTGGGTGGGCGACTTACCCTTGTGCGCCCCCTTTCTGCATGTGAGCGGGGCGGTCAATGGGGGGAAGGAGAAGGGGCAGGCGGGTGGGCAACTCACCCTCGTGCGCCCTCTTTTTGCGCGCGCAAACGGGGCGGCGCGCGACGCAGGGGAAGGGCGTCGGCCAGCCCTCTTGCGTCCCTTTCTCGACGTGAAGGGCGGGCGACGTGGGGTAGGAGGAGAGGGAGGAGAAGGGAGGGGAGAGGAGAGGAGAGGAGGGAGGAGGGAGGGCGTCCTACGCACTTTGCACACCCAATTCTGTACGAACTGGGTGGCACACAACAGTACGGGGGGAGGTGGGGGAGAGGAAAATAGTGGGTTGGGGGGTGAAAGTGGGTCTCCGTGGCGGAAGCAAAATGGATGGCGCAGGCACAATATTTCCTAATTGATGAAGCCGACGCGTCGCATAAGCAAACAAAGTATAGTGGCTATTCCCTTTGTAATATTCAATATAAGTTGCAAATAAGGAAACTGCTAATTGACTAAGGCAAAAATCAGTTACATTCTGGTCGAGCTGCACAGGCATCTCAGCCTTAGTGCCTCTATATTCCACTAAACCCAAGTGTGCATTCAATATAAACAATTTATTATATATTTTGTCCTCAGTAATGAGCAGGGAGCAGTGGAATCTGCCTTCATAATTTTGCGAACTTATCTTCATGACAAGCCTTCCTCCCTTTCGCTTGTCTATTACCTCAGCGGCACCTGCCATGCCAGCCACTCCTGCCTGTCAGGTGATTCTGGATGCCATTGGGAATGGCAATTCCCGTGCCCGGGGAAGCTTCTGGTACGACCAACAGCCTGGTCGCTATGATCTATCTTGGGAATCACTGGCCAAGTTTGACACATGGCGACAGGAAGTGGAGCGGGCTGACTCAGTTGAAATTTCCCTTGCCGAGACAGAGACTAAAGGTTTGAATTACTCCTGGAAGCGTGTTTACCGGTGCACGCGTCAAGGGACTGGTGGGATCAAACCTTATGAGAAGAAGAAGCCAAATCAGAGCCGCAAGATCGGCTCAAAGCGGACTGGATGCACTTGCAAAGTCGATCTCAAGGCTTACCCTGGGACAAATGTCCTGTTGGGGCGCTACCAGAAGGGTCATGATCACCCAATCAATATTGAAAATCTAATCTACACTCGACTTTCCAAAACAGCCAGAGAAACAGCAAGGGAGTCTTTGAAGCAGGGGACTGAACGCTCAGAAGTCGTATGTAATCACCGCTTTTTTTAATGACATCAGCTAACTTGCTTCTTTTCTTAGCTCCAGTCTATTCGTGATTCCGCTTCCGAGAGCGATCGCGATCATTACATACATATGAATGACATAAATCGGATTGCTAAGGGGGTTCAACAAGATGAAACCCAATTGGATGCTAAAGACGAGATCTCTATCAAACTTTGGCTGGATATCCATAGAGGGGAGGGAGCAAATACCTTCTGCAAAGATAAGATAGATCTTCCTCCTCCAGGATCAGATTTGGCAGAGGATCTATTCATTCTGGCCCTCCAAACTAAATTTCAGTCGGACGCGTTCCAGCGGCTCGGCAACACCATTCTTGGCATTGATGCCACCCACAACACGACATATTATTCAGGGGTGATGCTAACTACAGTTATGGCAAGGGATCAGTGGGGACATGGTAAGCAAATGATTACACTTTCGCAAATTTGACTGATCTCCGATCTGACAGGAGTTCCAGTTGCTTGGATGCTGTCGACCAATACACAGGCAGCAACAATGACTTATTTCTTGAAATTAATTCAGTCATGGAACCCTGAAGTCCGGCCCAATTATTTCATGACAGATTGCGATCAGGCCCAGATCTCGGCTTTGCAAACTGTATTCCCCCAAACTCAAGTGCTTCTATGCAGGTGGCATGTACTCCATGCAGTCCAATCACATTTCCGGACTAATCAATTCCCACTACTGTGGGACCTGATTAAGAAACTAGTCCGCACTTCAGATCTGGTCGAGTTTGGGGCGATCTGGGATAAGATCTCAAGCGATTCTGAGGTCCCTGAATCATTCATTGAGTATTTTTCCACACAATGGATGCCTATGGTCCATATGTGGTCTGCATTCACCAGAAAATCCGGTGTTATATTTGAGGAAGGTGACACAAACATGCTTCTTGAAGCGTAAGTTGACTTTTATTATCTGCTGAATAAGCGAAATTTAATTCATATCTAGATATCATCACATATTGAAGTCTCACTGGCTTGATGGAAAGCGCAATCGGCGGATCGATCATTTGATCTTTACCCTTACCCGAAGGATGCTGCCACGTTACTACGAGCATCGACACAAGCGCCAGCAAATTGGTTTTGAGGGCAGAGATCTCGCTCAGAACCATGAAGCGGCAATTTTAGCGAAATCTAAATCTATTTCCGGAAGTGCCATAACACCACTTGGCGACGGCAAGTTTCATGTGGCGTCTCAGTCATCTCCGGGGCGTCAATATGTCGTCGACATCCACACGGCAACGTGCGAATGCCTAGATTTCCCGAGGATCCGGCACTGCAAGCACCTTGCTGCAGTGCAGAGCCAGAACTCCTCCACTACGCAGCAAAATACACACACCCAAGTCACTAATGACCTTGCTAATATCTCGTCTCAAGCCCCCCCATTAAGCCCTGGAGAGGAGTTGCCACGATCTGAAGCCCTTCTCAAAAGGGACAGGCTGTCCCCAAATAGGAACCATTGGAAGGAGACATCCCAAAACATGGGTAGCCGGATATCACCTAAGCGTCGCCAAGCGCCAGCTGCTCCGGTCTCGCCTAATTCAACGACCCGACACATCGGACCAAGTGGGAAAAAGAGACTGGTAATATTTACTGATCCCTACAGTGGAGGGGAGCGATCTGGTAAACGAGCAAAGTTGGATGCAACTTCTGCAGAGGCAAATACCCTTGCACGCTCTCAGCCTCACTCTTGATAAAACAATATCCCTGGTATACTGTAGCTATTTTCAGTCTGGCAAACATTAGTCACCGCCAATTCGGGTACCGTGGCGTAGCACATTCTCAAATGTCAAATAAATTTTTGGGTTCCTGAACTAAAACTTCGTACCTGTTTTCTCCCCGTCTCGTCGTCCTCCTGTACTTTCACCCCCCAACCCACTATTTTCCTCTCCCCCACCTCCCCCCGTACTGTTGTGTGCCACCCAGTTCGTACAGAATTGGGTGTGCAAAGTGCGTAGGACGCCCTCCCTCCTCCCTCCTCTCCTCTCCTCTCCCCTCCCTTCTCCTCCCTCTCCTCCTACCCCACGTCGCCCGCCCTTCACGTCGAGAAAGGGACGCAAGAGGGCTGGCCGACGCCCTTCCCCTGCGTCGCGCGCCGCCCCGTTTGCGCGCGCAAAAAGAGGGCGCACGAGGGTGAGTTGCCCACCCGCCTGCCCCTTCTCCTTCCCCCCATTGACCGCCCCGCTCACATGCAGAAAGGGGGCGCACAAGGGTAAGTCGCCCACCCACCCCTTCCCCCTTCCCCCGCATTGACCGCCGCCTCTTCGCGCGCAGAAAGGGGGCACAGGGGCGCACGAGGGTTATGCCGCCCCCTCCCTTTCCCCTCCTTCCACATCCCCACGCCGTCTCATCTGCGCGGGAGGAGCGCGAAGGTATGTGCCCCCCCCCTTCTCCCCATTGTCCTCGGCCCCTCCCTTCACCCCCAGTCCCCGCCCCCCCATTCGTGCGGAAAGGGGGCGTACGAAGGCCCGCCGCCGCCTCCCCGTTGCCCCCGGTCCCCCTGTGCAGGGGAGGGGGGCGCACGATGGCATGCCGCCCCTGCCTCGTTTGCGCGGAAGGGGGCACACAAGGTCACACCGCCGCCCTCTCCCTGTCGCCCCCGGCCCTCCCTTTCCCCCTGTCCGTGCCGCCTCGTTCGCGCGGAAGGCACAAGGGCACGCCGCCCTCTCCCTGTCACCCACGCTTCCTGCCTGCTCCCCCGTTTGCGCGGAAGGAGCGCACAAGGGCACGCCGCTGCCCTTCCTCTCCCCGTCGCCCCGGCCCCTCCCTTTCCCCCCTGTCCGCGCCGCCTCGTCGCGCAGAAGGGTGGCGCACGAGGTACGCTCTCCCCATTGCCCCCTGGTCCCCCTGTCCGCGAGGGAAGGAGGTGCACGAGGGCACGGCGCCGCCTCCCTATTCCCCTGTCCGTGCCACCCCGTTCGCGCGGAAGTAGGGCGCACGACGACGCCACCGCCTCTCCTTCCTCTGTGGCCGCGCCGTCCCTCTCCCTGTCGCCCCCGGCCCTTCTTTTTCCCCCTGTCCGCGCCACCAGTTCGCGCGGAAGGGGGGCGCACGAAGACGCGGCCGCCTCTCATTCCCCCGGGGCCGTGCTACCCGTTCGCGCGGAAGGAGGGCGCACGAAGGTACGCCGCCGTCTTCGCCGCACCCGGCCCTTCCCTTTCCCCCTGTTTACGCGGAGGGGGTGCACGAGGGCACCCTCCCTCTCCCGTTGTCGCGCCACCCGTTTGCACAGAAGGGGGCGTAGAGGGCACGCTGTTTCCCATCCCCTCGGCCCCTACCCTTCCCCCATGTCTGCGCCACCCCATTCGCGCGGAAAGGGGCCGTGCGAGGCCGCCCTTTCCCATCCTACGGGGTGGCACGGAAAGGACAAGAGGGGAAGGCGCCGCCCCCACCGGGCGCAGGAAAGGGGCGCACGAGGGCGGACTGTCCCCGCCTCCACACGCATCGCACGGCAGGGCCCGCGGTCTCCCCTCACCGCGCCCGCCCGTTTTCACGCGCCATAGTACGACTTAGAAAAAAATTAGATGTAGCTTAATTAGATAATCAGAATATATTAAATGTTTTGTTAAGTTGTTTGAACAAAAAAAACATACGAAGCTGACCAAGGTGAACATGTACAATTAAGGAAATACGTTTTTATAAAAAGGAATGTGTTTATTTGCGCTTACTAAGAGTAAAACAAACTGGGCTCGAAATGTTGTTCGGAGATGTCCGTTTTGTGATGACAGAGGAAACGTGACTTTCTTGGCACCTTCCTTTTTGAGGACGTGATTCCCTGCGGAAAAATGGCCACTTACAACCACAGCATGACAATGACATAACACAGCACAATAATGGTGTGAGTCAGCCATGTGAAGATGTGCTGATAGGCTGTGTGACCATGACCATGACAGTGACCACAACTGTGATGAAGTGGCTGGTAATGAAGCAGCAGCAGAGGGGAGGGGGGTAGGGATAGCAGGGGATGACAGGAATGATAACACAGCAGGATTGGTGACAGCAATGTAGAGTATGGCCAGGGGGTAGCAGTCCTTGCAAGCTTATGTGTACTTAGATTTTATTTGTGCTTAATGAGTGGTTCACTAAGCAGAAAATAAGCTTGAGAGGCTTAGAAAGGGCTTAGAGTAAAAAGCACTCTAAGCCCACTAAGATTTTGTGACATTTTCCTGATGTCAATGTGATGCCAAATTATTGTATAGGTCACATAAACCCTCCATGCATGGACTGGTCATGTGATTCCTCCATGCATGGATAGGTCATGTGATCCCTCCATGCATGGATAGGTCATGTGATCATCAGCATGGTGCAAGCTGGATTGGACAATCTTTGTAAGTGATCACAGCCAACCTGTAGTAGGGGTCAATTGGTTGACATTTGCCAATGTACACACATGGGTGGATTCCTCTTGATCAGGACAGGTGGGATCTGGTCAAATTTTGCTGAATGATCACAGCCAACCTGTAGTAGGGGTCAATTCATTGACGTTTGCCAATGTAGACACATGGGTGGATTCCTCTTGATTAGGACAGATGGGATCTGATCAAATTTTGCTGAATGTCAGCATGGCGCAAGCTGGATCGGACAATCTTTGTATGTGATCACAGCCAACCTGTAGTAGGGGTAAATTGACTGACGTTTGCCAATGTACACACATGGGTGGGTTCCTCTTGATCAGGACAGGTGAGATCTGATCAAAGTTTGCTGAACATTAGCACGGTGCAAGCTGGATCAGACAATCTTTGTATGTGATCACAGCTAACCTGTAGTAGGGGTCAATTGGCTGACATTTGCCAATGTAGACACATGGGTGGGTTCCTCTTGATCAGGACAGGTGAGATCTGATCAAAGTTTGCTGAATGTCAGCATGGTGCAAGCTGGATCGGACAATCTTTGTACGTGATCACAGCCAACCTGTAGTAGGGGTCAATTGGCTGATGTTTGCCAATATAGACACATGGGTGGATTCCTCTTGATCAGGACAGGTGGGATCTGATCAAATTTTGCTGAATGTTGGCATGGTGCAAGCTAGATCAGACAATCTTTGTACATGATTGCAGGCAACTGTAGTAGGGGTCAATTGGTTGATGTTTGCCAATGTAGACACATGGGTGGATTCCTCTTGATCAGGACAGGTGAGATCTGGTCAAATTTTGCTGAATGTCAGCATGCATCAAATGCCTGGAGAAGAAATGCAGTGCTGTAGCATTAATCATCTGTTGAACATAAAGTGTCCAAGAGCAAACTGCAACAACCTTCATCATCAACCCTTTTGAGATTGGCAGGCATATCATTGAGTTCTGCTGTACAAGCAAATTCTTCTTGTTGTCTCCTGAGGAGGTCTGTGTAGCACTGTGTTGGTGTTGTGGAGTCATGCTACTGTGAGTTCCTCATCATTTCACATTTCCTCATTGCAAAGGGCTACATTTCTGTACAGGTGCAAGTGCACCACCTTCCCACAATCTTCGCACATTTCCTTGCCACCACTGTTCACACCCAACTTGAGTGCAAGTTCTTAGACCATTTTCCTGACAACCTATATGACACTGAAGCCATTTATGATGCCACTTTATATGCTCTTGCATGGCAGCGTGCTGCATCCCTCATAGAACCACTTCATGAGGTTTTGACTCTTTTCACATCACTGCTAGCATCACTTGAACTGCTCCAGTTACCACTGACAACTGTACATGCATTTCACTTCCCTGTACTGTGGAGTTGCAGTGCCACCTCAGTGTTGTGTGGGTGCAGCGCCATGGAGTCATGGTGCTGTGTCAGTGTCATGGGGCCTGGCACTACATTGGCATCATAACTTGTAGCCGCAGTGCTGCGTCAGTGTCATGTGGGCTTGGCACTACCTCAGTATTGTGACTTGTGAGCGTGGTGCCGTGTTGGTATTGTGGAAGCCTGGCACCACATTGGTGTCATAGGGGCACAGCGTCGTCATATTGGTGTCTTGGAGTAGCAGCGCTGCATCAGTGTTGTGGGCCTGGCACTGTGTTTGTGTTGTGAGGGTGTGATGTGGTGTGGTGTTGTGATGGTGCCTAATGAATGTGTTTGAAACCTATAAAAAAAAAACATTAGTTAGTTACAATAATAGCTAAAATAACAAACAAGAAGTTAGCTTCTTGAGCCCAAACAACGACACAGCTGACGATGCTGTGTTGGCAGTTGTTGAAGTGTTGTTGGTTGTTGACTAACACCCGACTCTGGTCCAGCGACCTGCCAAACCTGGACCTGGTGAACTAACTGACATGGTATGGGCTGGGTCATAGCTGGGTGGGTCCGGCAATGGTAATATTACTGGACAAAAATAATATTACAGGACACTCAAGATTACAAAATAGTTGTACATAAGATGCACAGGGTGTGAAGCATTGCAAACAGTCATGCAGGCCTCCACAGGGTGCAAGATGTTGGATGTTGGTCTGTGGTGGTTGCAGAAAGGTCATTGTTGAAGGGCTAAAGCTGCACAAAAATGCAGCAAGGTCAGGAATGGAAACTGTGGGCTACACAGAGCCCTGCTGGGTTGGGTGGTTGCGGGTTGTCAGAAATGGTCTTGCAGGCTTCCGCGCTCTGTGAAACATTGCACAGGTGGCCACCTTGTTCAGTAATGTGTCACACCTGATTTGCTAAGGCTGCGCGCAAATGCAGTGCGCTGGGGAATACAAGGGATGAAGTATGTCACAGTCATGTGACATGACACCATGTAAGCACTCCTGATTCGGACCAATGACTCATGTTTCAGATGTGGTTATATCCAGAGATCAGCTTATCTGATCTTCTACTGTACTGTTCTGTGTTTCACCTTGCCTCGCTTTTGTGTTCTGGCCCCATTCTGACACATAGTACTGATGTGCTGGCACTTATTGCCAGCAAGACTGATGCACTGACAAGAGCCAGCTAGAATTGTATATAAGATGTGTAGTTTACCATGTAGAGTCCCCATCTTGGTCTTTCAATAATATAGCCCACTTCTTGTCTCCTTCAAGTCTGATGCTTTTCACTCAGCTAAGCAACCTGGCCCGGTTATGAGGCACTTTGCAGTACCCCTAGGGGTGAACCTAGGAGGGAGAGATGCAGGGTGGGCAGGGGGCAGGGTGGGCATTATGAGTTCAGTGGGATGAATAAAATAAAGTGCAAATAGTGTGATCGTAATTTGTCTAAGCCGAGACCAGTGGGTCCAAGCCCTCGGTCGAACGCGCGACCCCAATGCCATGGACATTGGACGCGCCCGAGCTTCCATGGCCCTCACCGACACTGACAAAGCCCAACTTCAGAAGGAGGGACAATGTTTTAAATGCCGCACGCAGGGGCACATCTTGTGTAACTGTCCTCAAAAGGGCATGCGAGTGGCTGCCACTACATCTGCCATGGTGCCAACCCCCTTGTCCCCGAGACCACCAACCACGACTTCCTCGAGTTCAAGTTTACCAACTCCCACTGTCTCTTCTTTCACCATACAATCTAGTCGCATACTATTGAATGAAGAGCAGGCAGATCTACAGATCGCAGTGATGAAAGCACAGACTCAAGAAGTGTGAGACCTTATGGTGGAAAAGTTATTCGAGCGAGAGGATTTTCTTGACGCTTAAACCCGGCGGCCTGGGCTAGAGCATTAAACTTAAACGTGTACACTAGCAGATATCGATCCATGCGAATTCCAGTTCTTTTCAAATCTGCACATGCAACGGCCAAATGACAGGTTCTTATCGATTCCGGAGCCACTGACAACTTTATATGCTCCTCACTTTTGAAATGACTCCAAATCGGAACGAGGGATGTCACCCACCCCATCCGCATCTGGAATGTAGACAGCACCCATAACCAGGATGGTGCGATCACGCAATACACGGACCTCACCATGCGAACAGGAAAAGAGGAGAGGACGCTTCGCTTCCTGGTTACTAACCTGGGAAGGGATGAGGTGATCCTAGGATACCCTTGGTTCACGGCCTTTGAGCCGCCAATCAAGTGGGGAGACGCAATGTTGAACGAGGAGTTCCAACCGGTTGTGGTCTTGAGTCTTCACTTGTCAGACGAAGCCATGCCAATGGAAGCTTCCATTCAGGCATTGGAGATGTATGAACTTGACGAGGAAGTGTGGGAGCAGCTCATGAATGACGAACAGGAGCCCCAAATTGCATTTCTGCGCAAAACCACAACTGCCTCCAAACTGGCGCAGCAGGAAGCAGCGAAGAAGAAGGAGTGTACATTTGAAGAAATGATCCCAGGGGAGTATAGACGCCATTGCAAGATCTTTGACAAAGCAGCGTCTCACCGCTTTCCACCCTCTCGCCCCTGGGACCATGCCATAGATCTCCTCCCCAACGCTCCCGCCTCGTTTGACTGCAAGGTCTACCCACTTGCGCAGAACAAACAAGAGGCCTTAACCACTTTCCTCACCAAGCAACTTGAGAAGGGATACATCCATCCGTCCAAATCGCCCTATGCATCCCCCTTTTTCTTCATCAAAAAGAAGGACAGAAAGCTCCGTCTGGTTCAGGACTACCAGCGATTGAACGAACTCACCATTCGCAACCACTACCCACTTCCTTTAATTCCCGAACTCGTTGACCAGATACGTGACACGTGCTTATACACGAAGCTCGACATCAAATGGGGGTATAACAATGTACAAGTCAAACCAGAAGACAAATGGAAGGCCGCGTTCAAAACCAACCAGGGACTGTACGAACCCCTTGTTATGTACTTCGGGCTTACCAACTCCCCTTCCACAATCCAAGCAATGATGGACATGATGAACAGCGCACATGAAGGGATGATACTCACAGTGAACTGGTGACTGTGGTGAGATATCAAGGGTGGCTGGAAGCAGCAACAGAGTATTATCAAGCAAGTGAAGCAGAGGTTAAGTCTGGCACACAACAGATGAGAACTGATGTTATATATAAGAGAGGAGACATACCTGGCACACAACAGATGAGAACTGATGTGGACCAGGAGCGTACAAGCTGCACTACTTATACAAAATACAGGGTGACGCTGGTAACACAGAGTCACAGTAGGTACAAGGGTTATTGTTCTACAAACAGGCAAAGGAGTGGACGTTCTGAGAACAAGGGACAAGGGTACAAGGAGAATCTAGACTAATGATATCATACTGACATCATAATAAAGATAGAACCAAAGGGAAAGTATAAGAGCGTTGAATACAATGCGAAGTCCGGATCCTATGATGTCATAGTATACAGTGATGTCATAGATAAGTAAATACAATAAGTCCGAGATTGTGTGATCATAATAATCTAATCTACATGAGTCCTGTATATCTTATCTACAGCAGTCCATATCTGATTGTCCTTTGAGCCACTAAGTGCACAAGGGTCACTTATCAACATCTCCCCGTGATGAGCAATCTGGACTAGCACAAGCCCATGTCAACATTGTGTTGCTGCAGCAGGACATGCGCAAGTGACTTGGTAAAGCCATCTGCAACCATTTCCGCAGTAGGGGTTCTAATAAGGGTGATGGTCCCCTTGTCGATGTACTCCCTTATGACATGATGCCTAATGGCAATGTGCTTTGATCGCCTCCCAGTGACAGGGTTCAAGGCCAAGTCAATGGCACCCTTGTTGTCACCATGTAGTGGGATGGGGTCGTCGACTTCGTACCCGAGTTCTGCAAGGAAGCTCTGATACCAAGTGGCTTGGTTGGCCGCATCGGTCATGGCCATGTATTCCGCCTCTGTAGTGTTTTGGGCCACTGTCTTTTGCTTTTGCGAAGACCAGCTTATTGCACCATTGGCTAAAAGGAACACATAACCCGAAGTGGAGTGTCTGTCATCAACCTGGTCACCCAGGGAAGAGTCAGAGTAGCCATGAAGGCCGTCTCCACTGGCGCCATCGTAGACTATCCGCATGTCCACAGTGCCTACTAAGTAAGCCAGAACATATTGCGCAAGCCGTAGATGTTGGGGGGAAGGATTCACTGCATACTGCGCCAGACGTGACACAGCGAAGGAAATGTCCGGTCTAGTACCAATCTGAATGTACAGCAAACTACCAATAAGTGACTGGTAGTGCGTAATGTCAGAGGCAGTAGCCTGACCCATATATTATGAAGGTGCTCGTCAGCACCAGCAGGCAAGGGTGTGGAGTGTGGATTGGCATTAGACATGCCAAAGCGTTCAAGGACATCCTTGACATAGCCAGACTGATCTATTTCGATGCGTCTGAGGGAGCGGTCGCGCACAATGCGCATACCAAGATAAGACTCTATCTCCCCGAGATCTGTCATCTCATAGCGTTCAGTCAGATCTGACTTTAAGCGCTTAATCCTTTCCAAGGAGGCACCCAATATAGTGATGTCGTCAATGTAAACGATAACGAAGAGTGGATCATCCCCCTCTTGTTGAGGCAACACATATACGCCGGCATCGGCAAACGTCCGCTTAAAGCTGAGTGCAAGCAGCACTCCTTCTGCTGTGATTGACTCGTTGCACAGGATGAAGATCGAGACTTTCGAGCAGTCGTGGTCTGTGATGGTAAGTATGGAGTCGTATCCATCTGATGGAGGGAGTTTGGTAATGAAGTCCATGGCGACGACCTCAAATGGTTCAGCGTTCGGATCTGTGGTGATGGGGAACAGGTGTGGTTTTTGACGGTGAGGGTTAATCTTGTTTGCCTGGCATGTCGCGCATCCTTTGACATAGTCCTCTACGTCTTTGCGCATGTTGGGCCACCAGTAGTCGCGTCGTAGTAACTCATAAGTGTTTGCGATTCCCGGGTGTCCCATGGCAGGCGTGTCGTGGAAAAAGGTGATTACCCCCCGTTTAAGGTCGTTGTCGCCCACGACAACTAGTGCGTCATTCTTCCACCACAGCCCCCCCACCTTTTTCAGGTTGTGGGGCTCGACCCATCGCAATACGTCCTTTTCGTCAAGGTTTTGCGATATCTGAGTCCAAATGTCCATATCGTGCATGGACATTTCTGTCGCCCGAAGAAAGCGTTCCGCTGGGAGGACAATAATGTCATTGTTGTCCTCTTCGTGTGCCGCGTAGTCCGCTCTTCGTGACAAGGCATCTGCGCGACTGTTTCTAACTCCGGAGATATGTTTTAGGAGGAAGTCATACTCCGAGAGTTCCAGGAACTCGCGCACGACTCGTCTACTGATCTTTCTCGGTTCCTTCCAATATTGGAGGTTGGTGTGGTCGGTATGGATGATAATTTTGTGGGGCGAGCCAACTAGGTACGTACGCCATGCACGTAGTGCTTTGACGACCGCCAACAGTTCTTGGTTGTAGATGTTGTAATTGCGCTCCGGTTGGCTGAAGGATTCGGAGTGGAATGCGACGGGGTGGAGCCTTTGATCTGGGCCGAGTTGATTGAGCACGGCCCCAATAGTGACGTTCGATGCATCTACTTCTAATTCAAACGGTTTGGCGAGGTTTGGGAATAGTAATGTGGGTTCGCGTTCGATGCTGCGTTTAACGTTGTCGAATGCGTCTTGTTCTCGTTGTCCCCAATGCCATGGCGTGTCTTTGCGGGTAAGGTCGTGCAGGGGTCGCGCAAGTGCCGAAAACCCATGGATGAATCGTCGATAGAAGTTACAGAACCCGAGGAAGGCGCGCACTTCGCGAAGATTTCTCGGGGCCGGCCACTCTCGGATACCCCGTACTTTTACGGGATCCATCCGGAGGTTCCTGTGGCCTATGATCAGCCCGAGGTATTCAACTTCGAGTACTTCGAATTCACACTTCTCTGGTTTGATGTAAAGGTCGTGTTCTTCGCACAAGAGGAGAACTTCGTGTACGATAGCTCGGTGATGGGGGTAGTCAAGAGGAGTGGCAATCAAGATGTCGTCCATGTAAACGATCACCTCGTTTGTGAGGGTGAGAGGTCGGAATGTGTCGTCCATCATTGCTTGGAATGTGGAGGGGGAGTTGGTGAGTCTGAAGTACATGACGAGGGGTTCGTATAGCCCTTGATTGGTTTTGAAAGCGGCTTTCCACTCGTCTCCGAGCTTGATTCACACATTGTTATATCCCCATTTAACGTCGAGTTTTGTGTATAAACGTGCATCGCGTATTCGATCGACGAGTTCTGGGATTAGAGGGAGTGGATAGTGGTTGCGGACTCTGAGTTCGTTTAATCGCCTATAGTCTTGGACGGGACGGAGCTTGCCATCCTTCTTTTTAATGAAAAAGAAGGGGGAGGCGTAGGGTGACTTGGACGATCGAATGTATCCCTTTGCGAGCTGTTCGTTGAGAAAGACGGTTAAGGCCTCTTGCTCATTCTGCGCGAGCGGATAGACCTTGCAGTCTAGTGAAGCGGGGGCGTTGGGAAGGAGGTCTATGGCGTGGTCCCATGGCCGAGAGGGGGGGAATTGGTGAGATGCCTCCTCGTCGAAGATTTTATGATGACGTCGGTATTCCTCTGGGATCATTTCCTCAAACGTACGCTCCTTCTTTTTGGCGGCTTCCTGCTGTGCCAACTCAGAAGCGGTCGTGGTTTTCCGCAAAAAGGCGATCTGGGGCTCTCGCTCGTCGTCCATGAGCTGCTCCCACGCTTCCTCGTCAAGTTCATACGTCTCCAACACCCGAATGGAGGCTTCCATGGGCGTGGCTTCGTCTGACAAGTGAAGGCTCGAGACTACGACCGGCTGGAACTCTTTGTTCAGCATCGCGTCTCCCCACTTGATCGCGGGCTCGAAGGCCGTGAACCAAGGATATCCCAGGATCACTTCGTCTCTTCCTAAGTTCGTAACCAGGAAGCGAAGTGTCCTTTCTTCCTTTCCCGTTCGCACGGTAAGGTCCGTGTATTGCGTGATCGCACCATCTTGGTTATGGGTGCCATCTACATTCCAAATACGGATGGGGTGAGTGACATCCCTTGTCCCGATTTGGAGTCGTTTCAAAAGTGAGGAGCATATGAAATTGTCAGTAGCTCCCGAGTCGATAAGGACTTGTCGTTCGGCCGTTGCGTGTGCAGATTTAAAGAGAACTGGAATTCGCATGGATCGGTATCTGCTAGTGTACACGTTCAAATTTAATGCTCTAGCCCAGGCCGCCGGGTTCAAGCGTCGAGAAAATCCTCTCGTCCGAATAGTTTTTTCTACCATGAGGTCCCGTACTTCCTGGGTTTGTGCCTTCATCGCTGCGATCTGTAGATCCGCCTGCTCTTCATTCGATAGTACGCGACTAGATTGTATGGCGAAAGAAGAGACGGCGGGAGTTGGTAAACTTGAACTCGAGGGAGTCGGTGCTGATGACCGCGTGGGCATGGAGGTTGGCGCCATGGTAGATGTAGTGGTAGCCACTCGCATACCCTTTTGAGGACAGTTACGCGAGATGTGCCCTTGCGCTTGGCATCTAAAACATTGTCCCTCCTTCTGTAGTCAGGCTTTGTCGGTATCGGTGAGTGCCACGGAGGCTCTGGCGCGTCCAACATCCATGGCATTGGGGTCGCGGGTTCCTTTGAGGGCTTGGACCCACTGCTCTCGGCTTTGGCTGCCCTTCTTTCGCTGGGGCTTTCCCTTGCCGAGGCGATCCTTAAGGACAAGATATTCAGCTTGTTGTAATCGGGCAGCCGCCTTCCACTGCTCCCAGGTGACAGGGTGCTGGAAGCGGACAGCGTTGACTACTAACTGGTTCGGCAATCCGTCCTGGAACAGCTCCAGTGTGGTAGCTTCGTCGGGGTTGTACCCCGCTTTCGTGACGAGATTCTGGAATGTTGCGACATAAGTGTCGATGTCTCCTCCCTTCATCGTGAGGGTTTGGAGCGCTTTGCGTGCGTTGGTCTGTTCGGATGTGTCGGTGTAGGCCTGTACGAACCGGTCTCTGACGGTGGTCCATAAAACTTCGTTTTGTCGGAGGACTCCCGCCGCTATCTGATCTTCTAACCATTGTGCCTGTTCGTCGACCCAATCGTTTACTAACAGGCCTCGAATGTACGATAAGAATGTCATGGCCCGTGATGCTGGAATTGAGAGTTGGTCGACGGTAGGATTCATTTCTTTGTAGAGTCGAAATGCGCGTAAGAAAGCTTTGCTTTCGTCTCTGATTCCGGTGAACTCGGGAGGGGGGTTTCCTCCCAATCGTCCATTTCCTCCGGGGGCTGGCGCTACTGGCGCGGCTCCTCCTGGCGCAGCGCCACCGCCACCGCCACCGCCACCGCCACCGCCACCGCCACCGCCACTGCCACTGCCACTGCCACCGCCACTGCCACCGCCACCGCCACTGCCAGACGGTACTGGTGCGCTACCACTGGGCGGGTTGGGTGCTCCTCCTCCTCCAGCGCCACCGCTGGTAAGGGTCGTGCTAGCCGAAGCTTGCTGGGTTTGGGACATAACGTGAGTTTGAAAATGTGTCGTTGGGTTGGGCAAGTTTGTCGTGGGTACAGAGACACTAGGTGATGGGGAATCGTCGTCGACGGCAATACCAGAAGTAGTGTGAGTCGTGAGGGGTCCAACTCCGAGTGCCTGAGGTACTATGCTGATAGTGTACCACTGGCCTTTCTTTGCAGAGTAATCAATGTATGCCCACTGTCGTAGTTCTTCGAGATAGTGAACCTGTCGGTACTTCTGGGTGTTAGGGTGGAAGAGGAAGTATCCTTCCACTCCTTCATGTTCCTTCCAAACGACGGCTCCTTTGACTTTATCGGAAAGCTCGTCGTCACTGTATCTGTCGATGTATTCTGCCTGAAACTGGGATCTGGCGTGACTATGAAGATTCGCCACTGTGAGAGACTTGACTTAATGTAACGCCACCACAGGGGCGTTAGGTACGACGTGTACCACGCTAAGTCAACGGGATCGGAAGAGCGCGAGTCGATTAAGACTCAGTTCGGTGATGCACAAGTATCGCTTGGTTTCCCTGGAACCGAGGATAATAGAAGGGAGGCAAGGCTCAAGCGCAACGGCGAGCGAAAGCGTAGACTCAAGCGCAAAAGCGAGTTGAGGGTCATTCGTGAGGCAAAGACGATGTGGTATTACCCAAGAAGTCAAGTCTACCGTACAAGCTAGGTAGGGCGCGACTTATATACTAATACAGGGTGTTTGTACAGGACAAACACATGGCGCGAGTCTGATGTGATCGTACGAGAAGGAGAACAAGGGGAATAGCTTTATGTAGTACAAGGGAATTCCGCGGGACGATGCGTGCCTCAGAAATGGTCAGCGGGCGAAACAGAGCGTAAAACTGGCCATCCTATCGCCGAGGTGCAGGGTGCGGAATGGAAGCCGAGAAGCGCGAGTCATGGGAACGTATCGTAAAAGTACAGTAGTCCGAAGACGCTAAATGGGAGATAAGGCAATTCGTAACAGTGACAATGACAACAATGACTGAAATGTAGTGTTGCTGCAGCTTGGAGCTAGCATTTTCTATCTTTTGGAATAAATTTCGGAAATATATGAAAATATTTGAGGTGCTGGCTTTGCCAAAAAGCCGAGGGGTCCTCTGCTAACTCTAAGCAATCAGATTAGCCATTTTCGATTTATTTGACATTAGCTGAAGGGTATTAGCTGACACCTGTTAGCTAACATCAAATGACACAAGAATGGCTGATCGGATTGCTTAGAGTTGGCAGAGGACCCCCGGCTTTTTAGATGGTCGACCTCCCCAAATATTTTCATATATTTCCAATTTTTATTTCACAAGATAGAAAAACACCAGCTCCAAGCTGCAGCAACACTACTGAAATGGCAGTGACAATGGTGACAATGACAATGACAGCAGTGACGACAATGGCTATGACAACTGGCAACAATGGCTGCGACAATTGCAGCAACAATGGTGACAACACGACAGGTGATGGTGGTGATGTGATGGTGGCAGGGAGTCACAACAATGCGACATGTTATTGTAGATCACCAGAAGATGATGTATTTAAGTAGACATAGTACAACCAATTCTGCAGTGAGCTTGCGATGCACAGCAATGAGCACACTGACCTGCAGCGCCAACCCATGCAGGTTCTGCTACCCACTGGAACCCATACCCGCGTCTGTGGGAACCCATACCCATGAGCCCAGGTATGGGTTTTTGGCAGGTGTGGGTGCAGGTAGAGGTCTTGTCACCCATGGGTTACCCATGTTACATCAGGAAAACATATGTTTTTCTTATTTATACTTTCTGTTCTTTTATCGCTTTTAGCAAGGGAATAAAGGACCCTTTCAGAAAAGAACCAACTACTTGCAAAAAGAAATCCCCTCTTCTTTTTCTGTACTTTTTATACTTTTTAGGCATATTTCTGGGGAAAAAATTGGATTTTGGTCCGATTTTTTGAAATTTTGGTCCGATTTATTACCATATATGGTAATTTTCGGACCAAAAAATAAGGTTTGGTCCGATATTTCCATTTTTGGTCATTTTATTTTGTCCATTTTTGGTCATTTGGTACTCTACTTATCCTGTACTTTTTTTGGCAGTTCAGCAAGTAAAAAAAAAAGAAAGAGGGATTTCTTTTTCTTACTTTTTCTAATTTTTTTCTGAAAAGAACAGAAAAGTACAGAAAAGTGTGGATAAGTAAAACATATGTTTTCCTGATGCTATGCCCTAGTTCTCTCCAGCCTCATTCCTAGAGCACCTTGTTTGCTTCATCATTGTGGGCGATCAGATGAGTCTCAATCACTTCCCACCTATGCTCTCTCACACACATGTCTTTCAGTGGGTCTGCATCGTCAAAATGCCCAAGTTTTGACAGCTATGTATGGTCCTTCGTGAGACACTTGTTGAGGTGGACATCCCTAGCCACAATAAGATGAGAGAAGCTATCATCAATCAGTGGCAGAGGTCATTCAGAGACTTGAAGTCACAACTTGCTGTAGTTGGAGCATCATGATCTCCCTATCTAGAGCTGACATTTAGCCAATAGTGCTCTTGCAGACGGATCAGTTTCATTGCAGATATCTGGTCAAACACAAATTTGGCATCATACTTAGCAGTAACTTCACATTGAATCACCATTGACAAATCAACGGGATGCCTAACACTTAAAGCTGCGCTCATTGGGTTTCATCATCTCAAGAACAAACACACAGGTGCCAACATTGCAAGGACCATTCGCTATCTCCTTGATTGTGCTGGCATTACACTCAATGTAAGGAATCTTTTATATCCATTTGCCTTAGATGTCTAACCATTCTTTAGATCGGCCATTTCACACTTGACAATGCTGAGAGCAATGCTGTGGCCATGAAGCACCTGCAAACTCAGCTCATTGAACACAGCATGGAGGCAGCTGTAAAATTTGATTTCCATCATCTAAACAATCACGTCTGATGTTACACCCATATCATTAACCTCTGTGCCACTTGTGTCATTGCGTCTGTCTCTGGTCCTGGTTTGGCATACACTTTAACTTGCAATGACCCTGGTGACTCTGATGATGAATCTGACAATGGCAATGATGATGTCAATGACTTAGAACTACCTGACCACATCAACCACAAGGGTGATGCCTGACTCAAAGCTTGGTTTGCAGGCATCAAGTGCAACCTAGTGTTGCTGCAGCTTGGAGCTGGCATTTTCTAACTTTTGGAATAAAATTAGGAAACATCTGAAAATATTTGAGGAGCTGGCTTTGCTCAAACACCAAGGGGTCCTCTGCCAACTCTACTAGTAAGCAATTAGATCAGCCATTGTTGATTTATTTGACATTAGCTGAAGGGTATTAGCTGATGCCTCTCAGCTAATGTCAAATAACTCAAGAACCATCAATCGGATCGCTTAGAGTTTGCAGAGGACCCCTAAGCTTTTGAGACGATCAACCTCCCCAAATATTTTCACATTTTTCCGAATTTTATTTCACAAGATAGAAAAACACCAGCTCCAAGCTGCAGCATCACTAGCACAACCCCTTAAAGTGTGCTCAAAGTCTTGTTCATTTCCTACACTCTTCGGACAATCACAAACAGGACTTTCACAATATCATCATAGAGGGGAATACACATGGTTGGTTCACCCAGAAGAAACCTGATGGCACCTGTGAAACGATCATCATCCTGGTGGTGGAATTTCTGAGAGACATGAAAACGAGTCTGGCCAAGAACCCGAACACTCAATGTTGGGAGGAGTGGAAGATAATGGCAGAGAGGTGGAGGCAAGAGCAGTTGGCGATGGCAGCAACATGGAGAGCGCATCTTCTGGAGGGGAGGAAGTTATTTGACGCAATGATGCGCGACAAATCCAAGAACAACCCGAATGGGAGCTGAAAGAGCGGTACCCAGCTGAGCACCCATTTATCATGTCCACCACCGATTATGACAACCCCCGCAAAACGCCCTACACCTGTGATATGGTGGGTCGCCCTGTAACGCCACCACAGGGGCGTTAGGTACGACGTGTACCACGCTAAGTCAACGGGATCGGAAAGGCGTGAGCCGGCTAAGGCTCAGTTCGGTGATGCACAAGTATCGCTCGGTTTTCCCTGGAACCAAGGATAATAGTAGAAAGGCAAGGCTCAAGCGCAAAGGCGAGCGAAAGCGTGGACTCAAGCACAAAGGCGAGTCGAGGGTCGTTCGGGAGGCAAAGACGATGTGGTATTACACAAGAAGTCAAGTCTACCATACAAGCTAGGTAGGGCGTGACTTATATACTAATACAGGGTGTTTGTACAGGACAAACACAAGGCGTGAGTCTGATGTGATCGTACGAGAAGGGGAACAAAGGGAATAGCTTTATACAGTACAAGGGAATCCCGCGGGACGATGTGCGCCTCAGAAATGGTCAGTGGGCGAAACAGAGCGTAAGACTGGCCATCCTATCGCCGAGGCGCAGGGTGCGGAACGGAAGTCGAGAAGCGCGAGTCGTGGGAACATATCGTAAAAAGTACAGTAGTCCGAAGACGCTAAATGAGAGACAAGGCAATTTGTAACATTACCCCCCCATCAGAACTGAAGTCGCCACGACTTCAGCTAGTCGCTGGTGTACGCGTAGTCCTCCTCTGCAGGGATGTTAGCTGGAGTAGGAGATGGGGTGCGCGGGCAGGTGTGGCGTCGTAAGAACATGAAACACCCTCTCTCCCCACAGTCCCAACACATCTCGTACATGGGGCACTTGATCTCTTCGTGAGTGGCATCATACCGCAGACACTTCCCACACCATCGGGGGCGCGTATCTGGGTCTACATGAGCGGGTGTCATGGGGGAGAGTCAACGGATGAGACAGACATCGAGCCTGTGAGCTCGACTCCCACACCACTGGCACGGCTCCGTGGCCCGTCGCTCCGGACACTGAGCCACTAAGTGTTTGGTCGACTTACACTGGAAACATTTGCGCTTGTGCCCGCCACCTTCCCCCTGGAGGCGGGGCATCTCGCTAGGTCCAGCGTCCCGAAGGGGGAGGGGGGCAGACTCAGGCGAGCCTCGGGGGCGTACGGGCTTCGCGTGAAGCTCAGCGTACTTGTCGGCGATGAGAGGGATAGCCCGAGCGTATTGAAGATGCTTCCGGACCGAGGAAAAGTCCATATCGAGATGAAATTGATCTCGCGTCAACTCAGTCTCCAGTCGCCGAATGTCTGACTGACGGACACAGATTGCGTCGCGATGTACGAGGTATTCGCGCAGCCGAGACACCTCCGCGTGAAGGCGGGGGTTACGGAGCTCGATGAGGACTTCATTTAGGACGATGGTACGGGGATTGTGAGGATGGAACATGTTTAACTGATTGTTGGTGATATGCTGTGCGAGTTGCCCGGTGTAGACCTCGGTGAGGAAGACCTGCGAAGCATAACAAGGATGGCCCTTCCCCATGGTCCCGACAACCTCCTGATAATTGTGACGATAGTAGATATATCGCGCTGTCTGCTTGACAGTACCCGTCTCGCCAACTAGGAGTGGGAAGAACGTGGGGAGGGCTGGGTCGTTAATGAAGAATGGGATGCCGGGGTCATTGTTCTCCTTGTCCTCCTTGTCGTCAAGGAGGGCAAGGGCAGGGTCGGGCTCAACGACGTGAGTTTGGGGGATTGGCGTAAAAGTGTGATCCATCCCAGCGGGGAATGGCGCAACTGGGATGTGGGCGGCGAGGATGGCAGGGGGTGACAACGGCGGCGGTGGGGTCAGGGCAACGGGGGTTTCAAGTGGGTATGTGGGTGTGGCGGGTACGTGGATGGTGACAGGTGTGTCGACGGAGTGTGAGACGATAAGGGGTTGGGGAGATTCAGACGTTTCGGCGGGCAGTGTGGGTTCTTCCGTTAACGATGCGAGGGCGGAGGTAGCAAGTGCGAGTACGGGAAGGGGGGGCGAGTCAGGAATCACAGAATACGGCGTACGACCCTCTGGTTCCGAGGGGACACCAAGATCCTGTGAAGGAACGGTTAGGTTCTCGAGAATGATCTCGACCGGGCGGCGGGTCTGAATGGTAGAGATAACTGGGGTAGTAGTCATGATAGGATAGAGGATGGGGGACAGGGCAGTTGTGATGTCGATGTGGTGCGCCTTATATCTTTCGTCCAGCCCCTTTGGCGGTAGGATTTAGGCGATAGAAGTCGGTGATGAGGTCTGGGGCATGTCGAACATTCTCAAGAGGCTCCCACGTGCTGTCACTTATTGGGAAGCCCTTCCATTGGACAAGGAATTGAAGTTTGCGCCCTCGCCCATGTGATCGGGACTGAAGGATGCGCTCCACTTCAAACTCTTCCTCTCCATCAATCAGGTCCGGGGGTGGGCGCGTGAAGTTTGCGCCATGCAGTTCCGTCTCTTTATATGGTGTGAGGAGATTCGCATGGAAGACTGGGTGTATCTTCCACGTGTTCGGAAGCTCTAGTTTGTATGAGACGTCGGAGAGGACCTGTTTCACTCGGAACGGGCTGTGGCGCTTTGGGGCGAGTTTTGCGGTAGGGTAAAAGGTTCGGAGGTTCGTACCCTCCAACCAGACCATTGCGCCCTCTTGATAAGGGATGAAGCGTGTCTTGCCCCTTTTGCCATCAGTTCTTGCACGTGTTTAATGCAGTCTTGCGCGTGCTGTCGTCTGATGACCATCTCTTCTAGGCGCTGTTCAATGGATGGGGATGATGTGGGTTTTGGTGTCCACATGGTACGTGGCTCCCATCCCATGATGAGCGAGAAGGGAGTTTCTTTTGTTGTTGCATTAGGCCAGGCATTATGGGCAAATTGCGCCACTGGTAACGCTTCAGCCAGTTATCCTGTTGCACGTTGCTCCAGTGTCGCAGGTACTGTTCTAGCCACTGGTTCATACGTTCAGATTGCCCATCGGTCTGTGGATGGTATGCAGACGATATATTTTGACGAATTCCGAGGACCTTGCAAAGGTTGGTCATGAATGCAGATGTGAATCGGGGGTCTCGGTCTGTAATAATCTTTCGGGGAATGCCATAGTGGGGGTAGACGTGATGGAGGTAGAGGCGCGCTACTCCTTCTGCTGTGATCGACTCGTTGCATGGGATGAAGATTGCGGCCTTCGAGCAATCGTGATCCGTGATGGTGAGTATGGAGTCATATCCGTCTGATGGAGGGAGTTTAGTGATGAAGTCCATGGCGACGACCTCAAATGGTTCGGCGTTCGGGTCTGTGGTGATGGGGAATAGGTGTGGTTTTTGGCGATGAGGGTTAATCTTGTTTGCCTGGCATGTCGCGCATCCTTTGACATAGTCTTCTACGTCTTTGCGCATGTTGGGCCACCAGTAGTCGCGTCGTAATAGTTCATAAGTGTTTGCGATTCCGGGTGTCCCATGGCCGGCGTATCGTGGAAAAAGGTGATTACCCCCTGTTTAAGGTTGTTGTCGCCCACGACAACTAACGCGTCATTCTTCCACCACAGCCCCCCCACCTTTTTCAGGTTGTGGGGCTCGACCCATCGCAGTACGTCCTTTTCATCAAGGTTTTGCGATATCTGGGTCCAAATGTCCATGTCATGCATGGACATTTCTGTCGCTCGAAGGAAGCGTTCCACGGGGAGGACAATAATGTCATTGTTGTCCTCCTCGTGTGCTGCGTAGTCCGCTCTTCGCGACAGGGCATCCACGCGACTGTTCTTAATTCCGGAAACGTGTTTTAGGAGGAAGTCGTATTCCGAGAGTTCTAGGAATTTGCGTGCGACTCGTCGACTGATCTTCCTGGGCTCTTTCCAATACTGGAGGTTGGCGTGGTCGGTGTGGATAATAATCTTATGGGGGGAGCCAACTAGATACGTGCGCCATGCTCGTAGGGCTTTGACGACTGCTAGTAGTTCTCTGTCGTAGATGTCGTAGTTGCGTTCCGCCTGACTGAAGGACTCGGAATGGAACGCAATGGGGTGTAGTTTTTGGTCTGGGCCGAGTTGATTAAGTACGGCCCCGATGGCGACGTTTGACGCATTGACCTCCAATTCAAATGGTTTCGTGAGGTTGGGAAATAACAAGGTGGGTTCACGCTCAATGCTGCGTTTAACGCTGTCGAATGCGTCTTGTTCGCGTTGTCCCCAATGCCACGGGGTATCTTTGCGAGTTAGGTTGTGTAGTGGTCGTGCGAGTGTGGAGAATCCTCGGATGAATCGCCGGTAAAAGTTGCAGAACCCGAGGAATGCTCGTACTTCGCGAAGGTTCTTCAGAGCTGGCCACTCTCAGATGCCTCGTACTTTTACGGGGTCCATCCGTAAGTTCCCGTGGCCTATGATCAGCCTGAGGTATTCGACTTCGAGTACTTCGAATTCGCACTTCTCTGGTTTGATGTAGAGGTTGTGTTCTTCACATAGGCGGAGAACGTTGTGTACTATGGTGCGGTGATGGGGATAGTCGAGGGGGGTGGCGATTAGAATGTCGTCCATGTAGACGATCACTTCGTTTGTAAGGGTGAGAGGTCGGAACATGTCATCCATCATTGCTTGGAATGTGGAGGGAGAATTGGTGAGTCCGAAATACATGACGCAGGGTTCGTATAACCCCTGATTGGTTTTGAAGGCGGCCTTCCACTCATCCCCTAGCTTCACCCGCACATTGTTATACCCCCATTTAACGTCAAGTTTCGTATATAGACGCGCATCGCATATCCGATCGACGAGTTCTGGGATTAAGGGGAGTGGTAGTGGTTATGGACTGTAAGTTTGTTCAACCGTCTGTAATCCTGGACGGGACGTAGTTTGCCGTCCTTCTTCTTGATAAAGAAGAAAGGGGATGCGTACGGCGACTTTGATGGGCGAATGTATCCCTTTGCGAGTTGTTCGTTAAGAAAGGTGGTTAGCGCTTCCTGTTCGTTCTGTGCAAGCGGGTAGACTTTGCAATCCAGCGAAGCGGGAGCGTTAGGGAGGAGGTCTATAGCGTGATCCCACGGGCGAGAAGGGGGAAATCGATGAGACGCCTCTTCGTCGAAGATTTTACGATGGCATCGGTACTCTTCTGGGATCATCTCTTCAAACGTACGCTCCTTCTTTTTCGCGGCCTCCTGCTGTGCCAACTCAGAAGCGGTCGTGGTTTTTTCGCAAGAAGGCGATCTGGGGTTCTCGATCGTCGTCCATGAGCTGCTCCCATGCTTCCTCGTCAAGTTCGTACGTCTCCAACGCCCGAATGGAAGCTTCCATGGGCGTGGCTTCGTCTGACAAGTGAAGGCTCGAGACTACAACCGGCTGGAACTCCTCATTCAGCGTCACATCTCCCCACTTGATCGCGGGCTCAAAGGCCGTGAACCAAGGGTACCCCAGGATTACTTCGTCTCTTCCCAGGTTCGTAACCAAGAAGCGAAGTGTCCTCTCTTCTTTTCCCGTTCGCACGGTAAGATCCATGTATTGCGTGATCGCACCGTCCTGATTATGGGTGCCGTCTACATTCCAAATGCGGATAGGGTGGGTCACTTCCCGTGTTCCGATTTGAAGTCGTTTTAGAAGTGAGGAGCATATAAAATTGTCGGTGGCTCCTGAGTCGATGAGGACTTGTCGTTCGGCCGTTGCGTGTGCAGATTTGAATAATACTGGGATTCGCATGGATCGATATCTGCTAGTGTACACGTTTAGGTTTAATGCTCTAGCCCAGGCCGCCGGGTTCAAGCGTCGAGAAAATCCTCCCGTCCAAATAACTTTTCTACCATGAGGTCCCACACCTCTTGGGTTTGTGCCTTCATCGCTGCGATCTGTAGATCCGCCTGCTCTTCATTCGATAATACGCGACTAGATTGTATGGCGAAAGAAGAGACGGCGGGAGTTGGTATATTTGAACTCGAGGGAGTCGGTGCTGATGATCGCGGGGACATGGAGGTTGGCGCCATGGCAGATGTAGTGGCAGCCACTCGCATACCCTTTTGAGGACAGTTACGCAAGATGTGCCCTTGCGCTTGGCATCTAAAACATCGTCCCTCCTTTTGAAGTCGAGCTTTGTCGGTGTCAGTGAGGGCCATGGAGGCTCTGGCGCGTCCAACATCCATGGCGTTGGGATCGCGAGTGCCTTTAAGGGCTTGGACCCACTGCTCTCGGCTTTGGCCTCCTTTCTTTCGCTGAGGTTTGCCTTTGCCGAGGCGATCCTTTAAAATAAGGTATTCAGCCTGCTGCAACCGAGCGGCTGCCTTCCACTGCTCCCAATTGACAGGGTGCTGGAAGCGGACAGCGTTGACTACTAACTGGTTGGTAGTCCGTCCTGGAATAACTCCAGCGTCGTGGCTTCGTCGGGGTTGTACCCGGCTTTGGTGACGAGATTTTGGAATGTTGTGACATAGGTGTCGATATCTCCTCCCTTCATCGTGAGGGTTTGGAGCGCTTTGCGTGCGTTGGTCTGTTCGGATGTGTCGGTGTAGGCCTGTACGAACCAGTCTCTGACGGTGGTCCATAAAACTTCGTTTTGTCGGAGGACTCCCGCCGCTATCTGATCTTCTAACCATTGTGCCTGTTCGTCGACCCAATCGTTTACTAACGGGCCTCGAATGTACGACAAGAATGTCATGGCCCGTGACGCTGGGATCGAGAGTTGGTCGACGGTGGGATTCATTTCCTTGTAGAGTCGAAACGCTCGCAAGAAGGCCTTGCTCTCGTCTCTAACTCCAGTGAACTCGGGGGGAGGGTTTCCTCCCAGTCGTCCGTTTCCTCCGGGGGCTGGCGCTGCTGGTGCAGCTCCTCCTGGCGCAACGCCACCGCCACCGCCACCGCCACCGCCACTGCCACCGCCACCGCCACTGCCACTGCCACCAGATGGCACTGGTGCGCTACCACTGGGCGGGTTGGGTGCACCTCCTCCTCCAGCGCCACCGCTGGTGAGAGTCGTACTAGCCGAGGCTTGCTGGGTTGGGACATAGCATGAGTTTGAAAATGTGTCATCGGATTGGGCAAGTTGGTTGTGGGTACTGAGACACTAGGTGATGGGGGATCATTGTCGACAGCAATACCAGGAGTAGTGTGAGTCGTGAGGGGTCCAACTCCGAGTGCCTGAGGTACTATGCTGGTAGTGTACCACTGGCCTTTCTTTGTAGAGTAGTCAATATATGCCCACTGTCGTAGTTCTTCGAGATAGTGGACCTGTCGGTATTTCCGGGTGTTGGGGTGGAAGAGAAAATATCCTTCCACTCCTTCATGTTCCTTCCAGACGACGGCTCCTTTGACTTTATCGGAAAGCTCGTCGTCACTATATCTGTCGATGTATTCTGCCTGAAACTGGGATCTGGCGCGACTGTGAAGATTCGCCACTGTGAGAGACTTGACTTAATGTAACGCCACCACAGGGGCGTTAGGTACGACGTGTACCGCGCTAAGTCAACGGGATCGGAAAGGCGTGAGCCGGCTAAGGCTCAGTTCGGTGATGCACAAGTATCGCTCGGTTTCCCTGGAACCGAGGATAATAGTAGAAAGGCAAGGCTCAAGCGCAAAGGCGAGCGAAAGCGTGGACTCAAGTGCAAAGGCGAGTCGAGGGTTGTTTGGGAGGCAAAGACGATGTGGTGTTACACAAGAAGTCAGTCTACCGTACAAGCTAGGTAGGGCGTGACTTATATACTAATACAGGGTGTTTGTACAGGACAAACACAAGGCGCGAGTCTGATGTGATCGTACGAGAAGGGGAACAAAGGGAATAGCTTTATACAGTACAAGGGAATCCCGCGGGACGATGCGCACCTCAGAAATGGTCAGCAGGCAAAAACAGAGCGTAAGACTGGCCATCCTATCGCCGAGGCGCAGGGTGCGGAATGGAAGTCGAGAAGCGCAAGTCGTGGGAACATATCGTAAAAGTACAGTAGTCTGAAGACGCTAAATGAGAGACAAGGCAATTCGTAACACGCCCCCTGTACTGAGGTGCCCTCTGAATGGACATCCCATCCACTTCTCACCACACAACCATGCTTAACCGCTGGCTCACCGACTCACACTTTGCGCCTTACGGCTATGTCCACAACCAAGGCGACAAGTTCGACAACTTCCCCATCACTGACACCCAGGGCATCACCACTCAAGCACCCTACGTCCAAGTCATCATGACTTCTGACCCCCTTGTCCTTGCCTTTGCCATGGACAGTGACAAGACCTTTTCCAAGCCACTGTATGCCAAGCCCCAAGTCCACGAACAGGGCAAACCCCACTACGGTGAGTTCAAGGTTCAAGCCCTTGCCACCGGGCATGCCAACCAGCACTGCCTCGACATGGCAGTCAATGAACTGAGGGACATAGGCTTAAAGCTGAGTTGCACAGGTTTCCGCTCACTCAGGAGGGAAGCTGAGAGGATCGAACACTGACTCCAGGCTCTCACACAAGCCCTAGGTGGTATTCAGGGTGATGTCGCACGCTCCAAGTTCTGACTGGAGATGGCAGACATTCACAACAGGTGGAGTCGGTGCAGGAAGGATGGATCTGTGGGATTGGAGCTCTGCAGCGCTGGGGTCATTGCAGCTGAAAAGGGGGTGATGTCACAGTTCACACGAAGTGGATGCTTACTTTACAGTGATGACCCCTTAGTAAGTCATAATGTGTCATGGACAGTAGCATCGCATCAGTCAGCAGACAGTAGTATCACATGCCAGAGGTGGCATGACTTATTCCTAGGATAGCAATAGTAGGTTTGAGCTACTTACGCTACTCATAGTACAGATTCGAGAGGAGCTTTAAAGTATCCTCATATGTGTATAAATAGTGGCTCAATAAGACCAAGATATGGCCATCTTGGTCTTCTTCAATCACCACTTCCTTCTCATCTCCTTTTCACATGTTCACTTGTCTCTCCCTTGAGCAAGTTGTCTTTATCGATCACTTAGGTGACTTGGATGTCCTAGTGCTTAGTCAGCGGTCATGTGCCTTCAATAAAGCGCCATGTACACGGTATCCACATCACATGACTTGTGGACTAAATATTCACTAAGTCGTGAACACCCTTTTGCAGTCCAAGTCGGACTAACGCCAGTGGTGGCATTACACTCTCAGTAGCGATGCTAGGACTGGTCAAGTAGTGCTTGGCCCATTTGAGATCCTCAGCAGTGTTGTCTCAGCAGCAATGCTGGGCCCATTCAAGGAAATTGGTAATGTCACCAAAACTCAATGCTGGGCCCAGTTGAGCCCATCAGCAGCACTTGTCCAGAGCAATGCTAGGCCTAGTGTTGCCACAACTCTGACTCTGAATCAGCTCAAGCCAGAGTCAATCTTGGCTCAAGCCAGGCCAAGCTGAGTCATGGTAATGTGGCAACCCCCACTGAGTCACAGCTCTGAAGTCACGACTTTGACTCAAAGTTGACTAAGTTGACTGGAGTCGCATTTTTAGCCAAAAAAATCTGGTGAATTGAGTGTGTTCTCATTTGCTGTGATTCAGTACATTTGTGTTTGCAATCATATGCACGTGTTGCGCTGTGTTCCTGTGTATGAATATGTATGGCACTTACTGTACCGAGCTTGTCCACCTCAGGTTTTCTTACTATAGCAAAATGACACTGTCTTTGCATCACAAAATCATCGGTCTACTTTACTAGTACTGTACATGTATGAGTAGTACAAAAGGGCTCAAATGTGAGCCCCTAAAATGTAATTGTTTTGCCCCTTCACTCTCAGGCTTTATCTCTCGTCGTTCATGTTCACTCGCAAATCACTCTTTCATTGTTCTAAATCCCTTTCCTGCATCCCATAACCTCACCAAATCATCTCTTTATTCAGCATGGATTAGCATATGCATGTACTACTGTATATTATCTACTCAAATACATCGTCCCATATCCATGATCTACAGAAGTCTGCCATGTTGTCATTACCCTGCTGTTGTCGTGTCACCACCTTCATCTATCACGTTGTTGTTGTTGTTGTTGTTATTGTTGTTGTCATCATTGTTGTCATTGTCCTCGTCATTCCTTTATCATTAGCTTGTTGTGGTTGGGTTGCTCATTGTGGTTGAATAGTTCTGCCTTGCCATCACTCCTCCTGCTGGTGTCATAGCCATCATTGCAGTGCTGGTGCTGTTGCCATTGGTATGTGACTTGCGTTAGTATGGCAGTGGTGGTTGGTAGCTCACTTGGCTCAGAGCTCAGGGCTGGCACATTAATGAAGTTTTGTCATTGCTGGGTTGTCGTGGTTCACAGCGCACGTGGTGCTGGCAAGTTAGGGTGGCTGCAGCAAGGGGGGTCAAATTTGTTGAAAATTGCATGGGGTAGGTAAATTTTTTTAAGGGATTTTGGGTGACCCCCCCCACATACCACCTAAAAAAGGAAACTCATACCAAAAAGGAAAATTTTGGGGGCCACAAGTGAGCAGTGTGACTCCAAGATGGACCTTAGGGAGGAAGTATCCGCTCGGCAGGCGCGGGCTGATGTGCGAGCGAAAGGTACCAAGAGTGGTGGGAGCTACCCCAGCACTGACCCTTTCGCTTATATGCTCATCAGGGTACCTTTCAAGAGGAGTTTGAAACCAGCCTCACTCCGCCCGGGGGACTTACAATGTGAGGGATTTCTGTGGGGGTCAACCAAAGGGAGGAGGAAACTACTTCGCGACCCCGAAGGGGTCGCCCTCGTACCCTGTCGAGCCAGACGTGATCAGCCAAGCCGTAGCTATTGTCAGAGGACTGGGTTAACGACATACTGTTGGGGCGGAGAAACGTTGGACCGGAGATCTAGACCGGAGGTAAGTGATTCCCATCAGAATCGGTCTGGAGCGTACTGGCATCCGACAGGCGCGGAGCGCCTGTCAAGATCCTGACCCTAGATCACCTTTGTCCCCATTGGGATGTGCCTGTGCCTAAGATAACGCCGGAGCAATATCCCCAGGGGGATAGATCCGATCGGTGCCTGAGCGCTTACCGGGGCTTTGGTCGTTGAGCGCTAAGCAATTTAACCCTGTAGGGTTTGCTTTGACGCCCGCTGATGTAAGCCGGGTAAGCAGACAGAGAACGAACCTAGAGCCTTCCTGTTAGGGAGGAAGTATCTACTGCCGAGCAGAGCGAGGCAGGCGCGGGCTGATGTGCGAGCGAAAGGTACCAAGAGTGGTGGGAGCTACCCCAGCACTGACCCTTTCGCTTATATGCTCATCAGGGTACCTTTCAAGAGGAGTTTGAAACCAACCTCACTCCACCCGGGGGACTTACGATGTGAGGGATTTCTGTGGGGGTCAACCAAAGGGAGGAGGAAACTACTTAGGGTTAGGGAGGAAGTAACTACTGCCGAGCGGAGCGAGGCAGGCGCGGGCTGATGTGCGAGCGAAAGGTACCAAGAGTGGTGGGAGCTACCCCAGCACTGACCCTTTCGCTTATATGCTCATCAGGGTACCTTTCAAGAGGAGTTTGAAACCAGCCTCACTCCGCCCGGGGGACTTACGAATGTGAGGGATTCCTGTGGGGGTCAACCGAAGGGAAGAGGAAACTACGTCGCGACCCCGAAGGGGTCGCCCTCGTACCCTGTCGAGCCAGACGTGATCAGCCAAGCCGTAGCTATTGTCAGAGGACTGGGTTAACGACATACTGTTGGGGCGGAGAAACGGTGGACCGGGGTTACAGAACGGGGTAAGTGGATCCCATCAGAATCTGTTCTGGAACCTACCGGCATCCGACAGGCGCGGAGCGCCTGTCAAGATCCTGACCCTAGATTACCCTTGTCCCCATTGGGACGTGCCTGTGCCTGCGAGATCGCCGGAGCGATAAAGCCATTAGGACAGATCTCGATCAGTGCCTGGGCGCCGATCCGGTACCTGAGATTGGGCGCCTGGGAATTTTAACCCCTTAGGGTATTCCGTGAGCGCCCGTTCCTAGGTCACGTGACCGACAGACAAAGCCGCAAACCTGGAGCCTCATGTTAGGTTTAGGGTTTAGGGTTAGGGTTAGGTTAGGGTTTCTAACGCAACCAAAAGTTTTTAACGGTTGCGGCTACTAAGGATTAACTTTTCGCCTACTCACAAGGTTAAGGGTTTAGGGGTTGAGGGTTCGCTTCCCTAACTTTCTCGGTTAATAAGTCTGCACGACCGAGTCCCTTGGAGTACCTACCAACAGAAATCTGAAGGAGTGGATTTGATTTAATTAAACGCACTGCGTGATATTGCTTCGAGACAGGTGAAGTCTTTGGTCGGGTGAGGAATCTAGCCAACGCAACCACGGGCTAGGCTTATCGATACCAGAGGGTTATCAGCCCCAGTTTACTGTGCCTTTCTTACTTTCCGAGGATACATATTATACTTTCTCCCCGAAAGTTCGGTGACGGGTATCCCCATTCAGGGGTGGCCCAAAGGAGTCTTGACCCTCGCGCCCCCTACATTGGGGGGAATCTGGAGTCTGCAAACTGTCCGGTTATCCCCTAAGCTGACGAGCCCAGGATTTCTACTCCCCATGGGGAGTCCTGCGACACGAAACCGTACTAAGTCCAACTTATCCCCTAGGGGATCGTCAGTCTTTTCGGGACGGCTTTCTAAGGCAACTTCGCGCATACCTTGCGGGGGTGGGAGCGGTTTAATCGCTTCGCACTGGATTGGTATTGATTTAGGGTCTAGACCCTCGACCCCACGTTCCGCTAGCACCTGAGCGCCATTGGTCCGTGGCTCTACCTGATGACCATCGGGCACTTACGTGTTCCACTTCGTCGTCTGACGCGTAGGCCGCTTCCCTGAGCTCTTCTGTGTGCTCCGGCGTCGCTACGGTGGCGTTAATGTCCGTCACCATTCTTGCTTCTACGGTAGTTTGGTCCCGCGCAACATTGGCGGTAAACTCCTCCACAAGGTGGTCATCTAAAGTCTCTAGGACGGTTCTTTTCCAAAGATTAGTAAGGTCCAGGAAATTCCTAGTGCGTTTGCGGCTAAGAATTACCCGGGAGTTGAAAATATTAGTCTCCGCCAAATTCCACTGGTACGTCAGGGACGCATCTGCTTCATCGGACGGAGGGGGGTAAGCAACAGTATACTCCCCAGCCTCGTGGCGTCTAAGCCACTCGCGCCAATAATCAAACATAACCTGTCCAAATTCATGTGCGTTGAAATAGTTCCATGCCAAATTGTACTCGGTCTTCAGAACGAGAGTGTCAGCTGCGCTAGTCTGATCGACGTGCCTTTCGGTTAGTCGTTTTTCCCATCGCACCCTCAAATTCTTATTGAGCCATTCCCGTACTAGGTCCGCTGGATATCCTCTGTGGATATAGAGGTTTACTAAGCCCCTCATGCTTTCAAGATAGTGCGTCTCCGTACTACTGAGTGTTGCCAGCCTAGACATCTCACCCAAAAACGTCCCACGCTTTACGTCGAGGGGATGGGCGGATATCCATGGAATTCTTTCTTGGTGGTTCCCGGCCTTGCGGTAAGGCATATGCTGTAGTTTATTGTGCTCATCACGGTACAATAGCATATCCAGGAAGGGTTGTGACGAACCCGGGTTTGCCCACTCTATGACACAGTTATCAAATCGAATTAGATTCTGTAATAATTGAATAGCCGACTGGTGATCGTCGGCGTAAACAATAGCTAAGCAGTCATCGATATACCGCCCGTAGTAAAATACATCAGGGTGGTCAAGGACACCGGAGTTGCGCTCAAAGTAATATCCAAATAAGTTCGCGAGGTCCGGAGAGTCAGCTACGCCCATGGCTAGGCCATTTAGTTGTAGGTAGACTTTACCTTGGTACTGTGTCAAAAGCTGAGTATTGCCAATTCGCAGCGCGTCAATGAAGACTTGCTGGACGCGGTGGTTATCCGCAGTGTGTCCATCTTGCCGATCATACCAGTAATGTTCGAAGTACAAGTCGCCTACAATTTGAAGGCATCGATCAAGGGGTATATTTGGATAGAAGGCAACGACATCTCCAGTAACTACATACCAGTTACGTGTGGAGTCAATATTCAGCTTACTCAATTTTATCGCCAAATCTTGGTACCATGTATAATGGTTGGCGCCGATTGAACGATCGGTTTGAGAATTTTAGAAACAAACTTAGCGGCGGGGTTCTGAATCGCCGTGTGACACGGGATGATGGGTCGCATCTTCGTAGGCACCTTATGGATTTTTGGGATGCCGTAGAATTTTGGTATGTGGTGTTCCTTTCCTGCAAGTGTTACCTTGCTCCGCAAGAACTCCGCCAGTTGTTACCGTAAACGTTCTTCATTTTAGCTGCTCGGGACGCTAACTCCGACATCTGAGAACATTTTTGGTCCAGGATAAGTAGGTATTCGTCTCGCGGCAAAAGCCGATAGTCGTTCGCACTGTTGAGACATTCCTGGCATTTTTCAATGATCCAATCCCTTCGTGATACCGCTAGTCCTAAATTTTTGTCAGTACCGGTTACCACATATTGGTTACGGGTAAGGAACTCTTGGATTGCCCCCAGATCAGCTTTGAAGGTGGTAGTAGCTGTCTGGCTCGTAGAATCCGGGACCTTGGACATCGCATTGTTAACGAAGATCCGTCCCTGGACTAGGCCAAGTTCAATATAGCGCGGCAAGTTCGGCGGCGTTTTGTCACTAGGACCACGCACGTCGTACTCTGGATCATAGACTTCTGTGTCGTTGCCTTCAAACAGGAACATAATTTTCCAGCGTAGCCTGCGCTGGAAGTCCCTCCACGATTCCCATATTAATTTAGCGTTCGTGGGCTGATGAAACATATATTTCGATCCAAGACTAAGTTGGAAGGCGAGGTGTGTGGGCACCGAAACTCCGGGAGACATGTGTACGTACTGTTGAAAGGCCATTTCACTTAACCAACGTAGACTACAGTTGGCCAGTATAGTTTTAACAGCTACCGGTATAGGCAGTGAGAGGAGGACATCGGGCATCGTCTTAGGATCGGCTATCCATTTTTCACCGAGTGCGATCACGGGGGTTCCATTGGTCAACCCGTGTTGTAGCGATAGACTCGTCAAGTCGTAGCTACGCGAATAAGTAATATCGTATGAGGTAAGTCCGCTCAAGCTAAGTACATCTACTTCGCCTTCTGCTTTCCTTTTCCTTTGTCCGTCTTGGGTTGCTGCTGCTGCTGCTGCGACTTCCCCTTGCCCTTTCCACGTCTCCGCTTCCGCTTCGACTGGGCACCCTCTGCCTTCGCAACTACCACTACCTTTTCCTTTCCAGGTCGAGGTCCGGACCGCTTCTTTCTGTGTACGAAAGTGGTCAGTCGTCGGATTTCGGCGTGGGTGTGGAAGCCGAGTAGTCGTGAGACGTACCCTTTTCCCGTTCCCGAGCCGGTGACAATTGCTTGAGTGTGGGCTGCTGCTCCCTGCGAAGAAATCAGCAATAGCTCCATAGCGATCGGAATCGGCACTTACCCGTGCTTTCCGAGCGAGCTTGGAGGACCCTGCCTGCGCGTTGACGTGTTTGTCGCGCTGCATTACACCCATGACCTGGCGCTTGACCTCGTTCTTGATCGAGGTGGCAAGTGTTGCGTCGACGTCCATGGAGTCGCCGTCTGCCGCCGCCACTTGGGCTTTGGCTGCCAGGGCTTTCTTCTTCTCAATGTGCAGCTGCTCGCGCTTGTGCACGTTGAGCGCGATCGCAATGACGCGGTGCGCATAGACCCCACAGTCTGCCATGACTTGGTCACGGATGGCCTCAGCCTGGGGGTTGACAGGGTTATGAGGCACTTTGCAGTACTCCTAGGGGTGAACCTAGGGTCAAGCCTAGGGTGACCTACTAGTGCTAGGGTGCATTCCTACACACTCATCCACCAAGGTCACATTGAGAATGGGCATCCAGGATGCCTGTGTGCCAGTGCAGCCATACATATTCTAAGAAGTATTTTGTGCATGCACACCCACAGACTCATTGTAACAATTTTAAACTCAAGAGTTACACTGAAAATGGCGTCTAGGATGCCCTCACACACACCACCCTCACCACACCCCAGTGTGCCAATGTGTTACATCATGTAATATATACACAGCACACAGCATACTGTGGTGTAATTTTGCAACTGCACACCTTGTGCATATAATGGCGTCTAGGATGCCACTGTGTGAGCATGCCATGCAGACCTCATATAGATCACAGCACACAGCATACTGTGGCATAATTATGTAACTATACACCTTGTGCATATAATGGCGTCCAGGACGCCACTGTGTGAGCACACCATGCAGATCTCATATAGATCAGATCAGATCCCATGCATGCATACATAAAATACCATTCTACCAAGCCAAGAAGTGTTTTGTGCATGCGTGCTTGCATACTCATCCAAATTAAACCAAACTCAAGGGTCACACTGCTCAGCAGGCGTCCAGGACGCCCCCACACACCCCAACCTCTCCATGGCCCGGTGTGTCTGTGTGTGGCATCATGTAATGTATACTTAGTGCACAGCACACAGCTGCACACTGTGGCATAATAATGTAACTGCACACCTTGTGCATGTAATGGCGTCTAGGACGCCACTGTGTGAGCACACCATGCAAATTTCATATAGATCAAATTAGATCCCATGCACGCGTGCATTAAATACCATTCTAACAAGCCAAAAAGTGTTTTGTGCATGCGTGCTTGCATACTCATCCAAATTAAACCAAACTTAAGGGTCACACTGCTCAGCAGGCGTCCAGGACGCCCCCACACACCTCAACCTCTCCACGGCCTGGTGTGCCTGTGTGTGGCATCATGTAATATATACTTAGTGCACAGCACACAGCTGCACACTGTGGCATAATTATGTAACTGCACACCTTGTGCATGTAATGGCGTCTAGGACGCCACTATGTGAGCACACCATGCAGATCTCATATAGATCAGATTAGATCCCATGCACGCATGCATCAAATACTATTCTAACAAGCCAAGAAGTGTTTTGTGCATGCATGCTTGCATACTCATCCAAATTAAACCAAACTCAAGGGTTACACTGAAAAGAGGCGTCCAAGACGCCACACACACCCCCAAACACCTCACCACAGCCCAGTGTGCCTGTGCTACATCAACAACATAATATACATAACATGTGCACAGCACTGTGGTGTAACCATGTGACTTTGCACTCTGTATGATATTCAAATCTCTTATAGATAAGATTAGATTCACTGGCATGTGCATCAAATTACCATTCCAGTATGCAACACTGAAACGAGGTGTCCAGGATGCCCACACATGGGCCCAGTGTGCCAACTTTCTTAACTATTAACCCTATATTAGGGTTTATAAGGCTTATTGGAAGTGCCCAAAGGTGGGGTCATATACAGCAGCTTTTGAATATATGAATGTAGCTTTCATCATGATCTGCAGGTCTTCCTCTGATCTCTGATATCCTGTCTGCAGTTAATAGTCATGTGACTGAAGAGTGAACAGAGTGTATGATTTCTATCATGTAGTACTGTAATTTTAAGTTGAAGAGTTGTACTGTACAGCATGGGTAGTGAGCAACGCGAGCAACCCATGCTGTACAGTACAACTCTTCAACTTAAAATTACAGTACTACATGATAGAAATCATACACTCTGTTCACTCTTCAGTCACATGACTATTAACTGCAGACAGGATATCAGAGATCAGAGGAAGACCTGCAGATCATGATGAAAGCTACATTCATATATTCAAAAGCTGCTGTATATGACCCCACCTTTGGGCACTTCCAATAAGCCTTATAAACCCTAATATAGGGTTAATAGTTAAGAAAGTTGGCACACTGGGCCCATGTGTGGGCATCCTGGACACCTCGTTTCAGTGTTGCATACTGGAATGGTAATTTGATGCACATGCCAGTGAATCTAATCTTATCTATGGCCAGCTCAGCTTACAATGTGCAGATTTTGTGGATTTTGGTAGCCTGCACTTGATGAGCTATGTAAACTTGTGCCAGTTCAAGAGAGCTGGCCCTTCTGAAATGAGGGTGTTGACAGAGCACTGATTCTCTGGCTCCATTGAAAGTTGGCCTGTATGTGCTGGAATCACTGGCAGATGTGCAGGGTTGGTGGTGGCAGCATGGTAACATGACTGCTGCCATCACATTGTCATCATTGCTGCCCTGCTGCCCATCCTGCCCCTTCGTCACCAAACCATATTGTTGTAGCCTCCATGACTGTCATTGTTGATGTTGCAATGTCGTCACACTGTCATCCTCACCTCACTGTTGTAGCCTCACCATCACCTCCCCATTGTCTTCATTGCTCACAGCTTGCATTAATGAGTGGTCCTGCTGCAACTGGGTTGTTGTTATGGGCTTGCAGGGCATGGAGGTGGCAGTGGCATGGTTGAGGGACCATGTGGGGAAGCGGCCTTGGTGTTGGCATGGGATGTGGAGCCACAGGTCTGGCAGTGGATCAGAATCAAAACATTTTTTGTTTCTCCCATTCTAAGCTTGCACATCAGTCCCATTGTGTATAAATAGTGTGGCAAGTGGAGACAACAATTGATGAAGGAATTGAGAAGGGTGCTATCATTGACAAGCCCAAAGACAAGTGTACTTGCATAGAAGAAATTTGCATTTCCTGTGCCTATCCTGATCCACAAGTGGTGGAAAGTGGGAGTAATAGGAAGGCATGTAGGTGCAGAAGTGCCATTGCAACTGGGTAGCAAAGATCTCCCACACAAAGCTTTTAGCACCTGTTAGTGCAGGTGATGTGAAATACATACATGGGCTCATTTTTTGAAAAAGGTCAATAAAAGCTTAGGAAGAGACCTGGGTCCAATAGAGTAGGATATGGCTTAAAATTTCCCCAGGGATGCCAAGGAGAAGGAAGCTAGCATATAGAGGGTCCAAGTTGTAGACTCAAACTGGGGAATGCAGAGACTCAAAGGAGGTTGATATGAGGCTTTTCCCACATTTGGAATCAACAACAAATGTGACTTGCTTTCTTTGTTTTTTTTTTGTTTTGGTTCCACCATCATCATTCTGCTTTTGTCCTACCACTCCTCTGCTGCTATAGCAAACCACAATCCATATGGCACTGGGATTTTCCAGCACACCATGCCTCCTTGCAGAGGTGAAGCCAACAATCTATGACAGGCACCTTCTTTGGTGCCATTGTGCTTGCCATCTTCTCTGCCATGGAGCATGCAAGTGGTGTGATGATAGCTAAGTTAGCAGCCCCACCACCAACAATGCCAGCTACAGGCAGTTTGGGCTTCCCACCTTGACTGTGCATGATTCCTACTGTGATGACTCCAAATCAGCTGCATACAACCTCAACCCCTGGACACTGTCCACTACCAATATGCCACCACCACCAAGATTGAGCCTGGTGTTGAGCTGTAATACTTACTATAAGGCTCAATACATAGGAATTGGAGTACAATTAGTTATGCTATGCATGTAATTCGGAGTATTTAGTCATACAATACATGTACAAAATCCCCTTATGGGATTATTCCAAGTCCACCAGTGATTAGACATTAGGCGACACTAAAAATGCGATATTGTGGATGCCTCTACTTATCACTTATCCCCAAATGGACATGGGTAGACCATAGAGTATATAAATCCTACTGTAGGTGTGAGTACCTATACACATCTCTCTCTACCCCACCTTGAGCGTCCTCTGCTTTACTCTAAGCCTTGTCTAAGCTCTCTATACAGGTAAGGGTCAACCTGTACACTGCATGCATTGCTGTGCAAACACCTAGGTCTGTGCAACAACAAAACAAT